>PVKA01016312.1:6534-48236 GCA_004027165.1 Ctenomys sociabilis | reverse complement strand
GAAAAAAAAAAAAAAAAAAAAAGAAGCTAGGACTGGAAATCTCATTCAAGCCAGCTATACCCCTACTGGGAACTTTCCTGGAGGAACTGAAATTATCATATCATAGGAATATGTGTGTACCTATGTTTAGAGCAGCACAATTTGTGATAACAAAATCTTGGAAACAACCAAGATGCTTGTCACATGAGGAATGTTTCAAAAAGATGTGGTATTTTAATACAATGGAGTATTACTCAGCTCTAAAGAATGATAAACTTGAAGCCTTCATATTTACGTGGATGCTATTTGAAGACATACTTATAAGCAAAATAAACCAGAACTACATGTGCAAATATCATATAGTCTCCCTAGTATAACTCAAAAGAAGAATTGCAAATAGAAATGTATAACACAGTTAAAAGGAAAGCAAGAACTGGAGGACTGGACAATGAGGAGAGGGCAAGGAGAAACGCTGAGAAACATGACAGGCAAGACCATTCACTTATGCACAGTAAATGGGTAAGACAATGATCCTGAGAAACAGGAGATTTTTGAAACTAGCAGTTAAGTGGCAGGATTCTCACCCTGACTTACTATATATGCTGATACCTGTGAACCAAGCAACTGCACTGAATTTAACAAAGTGTAAAAGAAGGTTCACACTCCAAATGCCTGCCATTCTGGTCTTCTAAATATGTACTTCTTGTCGTGACATACCAGCGATTACTGTACTGCCCTTTTTTAAAGGGTAGTTAATGAAAAATAAGACAAAAAACGTCACAAGACAGTCATGCTACAATGCTACTATGCTGTATATGGATGCATATTATCAGAACAAAAGAACAGTGTTATTAAAGTTCATACTCTGAAGGAGATGAGACAGCTTACATTCATCTCCATCTTTCAATAATGCTTTTGTAATGAGTACAAATATTAAAATGATCCACTTTTGTCAAAAAGGGTTGTATTCAGATATGGACAATTTACTAAATAATAACAGGTCCCTTAGATTAGCCACTTAACATTGAGACCCTGAACCTAAGAGACAGTAAACCACCTTGAAGCAACCCAAAAGCCCAGAAATTGCATTCATATATATTTACATAAACTACCACATTAAATTGAATTAAGTGACTATTTGAATAAATAAAAAATAATTTAGAATTGATATTGTTTGTGCTTTGATTCCTATAAATGGCAATCTGTACAGCCTAGCTATTCATGTCCATAAATGCATGATGATCTCATAATGACTTAGCTTATAGTTTCATGCATTAACTTCTCAGACTATTGAGTGTCCTTTTTTTTCTTTTGGCTGTTATATTAGCAGGTCACCATCATGCTAAACTGTAGGACAGTTTTAGTTGATAATTCCTGAAAAGTGCTTACATTTGAAATACAAAGCAAAGCAAAAAAACCCCTCACAATGCTGACTGAAAAAATATTTATATTTATATTAAGCCCCTCAGCTAGATTCTCAGATGCAACACTGCTTAAAATGCAGTCACCTGACAAAAACAGCTCTAATTATTACTGCCTTGGGCTAACATTTTTCAGAGTGACTGGCTAAAACGCACTCTGGCTCATAATCTCTGCCTCTGACAGTGGAAGACATAACCTAGTTTCCTCTAATGCAAAGTCTCTAATCTAGAGGGCAAGACCCTGCTCCGTATAACACTGACGGGAGAAAATGCAATTTGAGCACAAGGAAATTGCACACATAGTTTGATAGTTCTACCACTCTCAGAATTTTTTTCTTCCTCCGGTTTAAATGTCTTGTTTTATTTTATACTAAATTATGACCTGGCTGAAATTGCTATGTTTTCTTTGTCAGAGGCTAGAAACCTCTTACTATAAAAGTGAAGGTTATACTCTGGTTCCATGCTTTCATTTTTTCAGGGGGTGAAAATGCTCACATTTTGACAGTTCAGCAGAGAAAACATTAAAAGTTACTGTGCTTGCTACAGCAATATTTTTTCCCCTTTGAATAATAGCTCTTTTGTCTTGGCAAATGGGGCATATATGCTGTATTAGAAAAAAGGTAATTAAATCGTTTTGAAATGACAAAAGTGCAGATTTTGGACTTGAACTAATTTCATTGTTGAATCTATGAAAGGACAAACTTTAGGACTGCTGGGAGAGGTGAATTAACCTTAAATTGTTCTGCTTCACTTCACTGGCGCTGGCTGTGTAATACATTGCCCTGAAACCGATAAGCCAGGGGGTGAGGGAAGTTTTGACGAAGTTAAGCCAGAAATGTTGTAAAGTGTGCAGTTATCAGCATGCATGGTTGGGGATTTTCCTGAACAATTTCTATTTCTATGAATGGGACAGACATCACTTCCTGTGGCTCTTTGCTGACAGTCACTGCTTGGCACCTCCTTTTTGGTTGGGAGGGCAGCCGCCAGGCTGCGCCTGGGCTAACACCAGGATGGCCCTGTGGTGAGCAGCCGGGGTATCAGGCACCCACCTCCTGGAGCCCGCTTGTGTCACCTTCCCGTCTGGTGCATCTTCTGGCATTTCTGTGGATTCATTAGAAGGCTCTAGCAGAAGCCACGAGGTTATGAGATTGCAGGCTAATAAGTGACTGAGAACAAAGGGCCCTTCTGCTAGAAGTCATTCACCGCTGTGCTGAAAAACACTCCCTTTTTCGCCCACAACATGTTTAACTCCTAAAGATTCCGTGAATAGCTTTCTGTGCTCAGAAACTAAAAGGAAAGGGGTGGCATAGGGAAAAGAGTTCTTAAAATTTAATTTCAATAAACATCTATAAAATAATGGTATAGGAAAGCGTAGCAATCCTATAGGGTTAATTTGTAATTTCAGGAGAAACAATAGTAATTCTCAAATGGCTGTAACCAGTTACCCTCAAATTCCTTAGTTCCCATAGGAAGACACCACAATTTGAGCAATCTCATCACTGAGTAGGAGATGCTGGTCTGGACAAGATTGGAGTGAATTATTTGTAAGGTGGGGTAGCTACAGTTTAAGAAATATTGGAAATATTCCCTGTGGCATATTAACTGGCTTAATCCAATGAATTAATGAAGAATTTCAATAGTTCATGTTGAGCAAACTGAGATATTGATCTTATTTTTCAATCATCAAAATATTTTTCTTTAAAAAAGGTTCTCATTTTCTTAGTCCCTTATACCATCTATTTCCTTGGGAAACAAGAATAAGAAGACTGGGAAATTATCTGTGCTTACCTGCTCCTGGGGGTAAGTGGAGCTCCCCACGTCTTGGCCCTGTTAGGACCCAGCCCAGCCTCCAACAAGGTGTCACTGAATATGCCAAGAGCAGAAAACTCAATGTCATGACGGGCCCCCTAGATGCCTGCTTTGTCCCCATCCCCCAGGAGACACGCAGGGAGACTTGGTTGTGAAAGTATGGACACCCTGGGCAGTTCTTCTGGTTATTAGTAGTATTTCTAAAAAGAGGTTTATTTAGTATATCTAGCACTATAAATCGTCAATAGAACATATTAACTTTGGATGTAAGAAAATCGTTTGCAACGAGGGATGGTTATAGACTGAATGCAATGTTCTTAAAAATATTTAGATATTAAGCTTATCTTGTTCATACTATTTATAGAAGTATTTCATAATCTAGCCCTTTGTTGATTTTAATCTCATAATACTTTCCATAGGAGAATTTAAAATTATATATATATATACATAATTTGAAATATATATTTCAAATTATGTATATATATATTTTGAATTATATATATACATATATATATATATATGTATATATATATTATATAAAGAGCTTGATTTTAAGTGTTTGAGTCAGGCTTGTTATTATAAATGTAAGTTGTCAATTACTCCTGGGTTTGGCTGTCTGATATTATCAAAACAATTATGACTATTTTTAGCAATACTTTGTCAACAAAGTCCTTGATACTTCAAAAATATGCCTGTAGTATCTGTAGTACTGGAGTTTGAACTCAGGGTATGCACACTGAGCTCCACCTCTTAGCTTTTCTTCTGTTTTTATTGTGGCAGGGTCTCATTAAGTTGACCGGGCTGGGTTTGCACTTGCAGTCTTCCTGCCCCAGCCCCCTACGTGTGCACCTCCATGCCCAGCTCTCTACTAGCTGCATTAAGCATATAAACTAATAAAAATAATTTTAAAATTAACTGAACTAAAATGAATATGCAACCCACCATATACTACCTATACATACTGCTTATTCAGAGCTTGTCATTTATCAGACCAACAACAGTTTCCATTGCCAAACATTTATTATTTCATTCAGTCCTCAGTGCATTGCAATGAGCAAGTCATCATTTGGTGAATTTTTAGAAATAAGGAAACTGTGACAAAGATACAATGTATGATCTGTTCACCCAGAGCTGACATGTAGAACTGGCATAAAAAACAAGATACTAGGTCAGGCGTGGTGGCGCATGCCCATAATCCCAGCATTTGGTAGGCTGAAGCAGGAGGGGTCCTTGCAAATTCAAGATCAGCCTGTGCTGCAAAGTGAGCTCAAGGCCACCCTGAGCTGCATTACGAGACGCTGTCCCCAAAAGACAAAAAACCCAAAACCAAGGTACTGTGTTCCTGGCCCTTGTGTTGTATTGTATTGTCTTCTCCTTTTTTCTTCTTGGTGTGTTTGGCATAAGGTCTCAGTGTACAGCTCGGACTTATAGTGATCCTCCTGTTTTCAGCCTCCTCATCACTGGGATTATAGGCATGTGCCACCACGCCCAGACTTAGTTGCTGGCTCAGTGCACCCCAGCGTAGGGTGTGGGGCTGGGGGTCACACCTGGTCACTATGCTTGCTTAAGTAAGCTCTTAGTCTGCTGAACCATCTCGCCAGCCCCGCACTGCCTTTTACAACTTAATATTTATCTAAGAGCTATGTTGAGTTATGTTAAGCTATGAGATTTTTTTTATTAGTGTGGACTTGCTGTAGATACACTAAAACAAGGAGACAACACTGATTCTTAAATATGTAGTATAAAATTTGTTGCTAGGAAAAAGGAAGATTGTTCTGTAAAGTGATGTTTGGGTTTGTGACCCTGCTTCTGTCCCTAGATATAGAATGCAGTGACTGATAAGACATTGTGTCTTCACAAGCACAACTATGAAGTACACCAATTGCATGTGGAATGCAGTCTGAGAAGATGTGGACAGAAAATGACTGAATAATTCCACAGAAAATGGGCAACTTTATATTTTTTCCTATCTTGTGGTAGTTAGATTTCTTTTCGAAAGCAAGAGAGCATAATGCATTTAATTAAAATTATGCACTTCTGATATCAAGAATATTTTGTACAAAATTATGTATTAAAATAGATTTTTGAAAAATGAAAACTATGAGGGTTTTTTTTTAAAAATATTCACTGCGATTTCACATTTTGATTAAACTAAAAAATTATTCCCCTGATGAAAATTACTTTGGTAAAATTGACTGGAGACATATAATTTGAAGAACTAAGAATTGTGCACATTCTGAATTTCCCAGGATCAGGTTTATTTGAACCTAAATGCTATCCCCTATGTCAATTTAAGCCTTGATACCCATTTTCAGCACAACAGAGGTCTCTGTCTTGGTATCAGACAGGAGATATTCACAAGGAGCTTTTATACACCATAGTTGGACTTCAGAAGAGCAGTAGCCTGAAGTCTCCTTGGTCCACCCCAAATTTTTTGTTATCAGAAAGAATTAAAGCAGAAATGAAATTTTATTAGAAGTAACAGTTTTATTTACAAACCACACAAATAACAGAACTGTGGAGGTCATTCATACCTCTGCTTTTTTGTTACTTTTTGAGTAATGACACGTAGCAACCAGTCCTTGAGAATTATTCCCTTTTTGGCAGAAATAGGAAAACCATAATTGTACTGTTTGTCACATTTGTTTTTTTGGGAAAAAAAGACATTATTTTGTCATTAAAGCCTGCAAAATAAAATACCAATGAATCCATGTATGTGAATTTGTGCACAGTGGAGACATTTGCACACAGGCCCTATTAATGGAAACCAGTTCCCCACAATAGGGAATTCCTGATCTTCAGTGAGCTTAACCTTTCTGCCAGTTAGGTGGTCACAGGTGGAGGACACGTTTCAAACCTATGTGCACTTGGGTTTTGTTTTTTAATGAACAGAAACAACTGGGTCCAGCAGTTGCTTTTTTCTCTTAGTGTTTGACTTTGCTTTAGTGCTATTTGTGTTTTCTGCTCACTTCTGTGTAGACCGCAGTAAACATTTGGAAGGCATTTTGTATGGCAAGCCTGCGTATTGCAGATTTTGAGCAACGCAAACATCCCCCTTAAATAAATGAAAACAGATCCCAGGAAGGGTTCCCTTCTAGCACATTCCCCTAAGATCTGAGCACTGCTGTGCATTCTTGCTCAATTTAAACAAACTAAACTTCAGCTAGTCTCCCCTCCCCTAATGGGCACCCCCACTGGGAACGTTGTGAGGTTACCGCCATGGACAAGGCCTCCGTACAGCTGGATATGTAAACAGGACCATAATCCGCATGAAAGAGCTCTCAGAGACTTGGCAGCACTCACGGTGCTGTGAACATATCGTGCCAAAACAATAACAAAGCCATCATTTTTAAGTTTGTTCACGGATTTGCGTTAATCAAGGAATTTTCCAGAAATTACTTCTAAATGAGGAAACTTCCAGAAAGTTACTATTTGGCAAGGCGTCTTCCACATGCCTTTTTTCTCCTTATCTGCATCAGATTCTTCCAAGTGAATTATGAACTCGTGGAAGTTCTGTTGAGATGGAAAACACATTGCTGGGGGGCTGGTGGATGGAGACTCCTGCTGGTTCACTCCCTGTGTCATGGAAGCCATAATCTCTTTTTCTCTCATTGTTAAAGAAGAGGTGGCCAGGCCATCAAACTTGGTATTCTGGTAATAAATATTAAGCATTGATACTTGTATTAGGAAAGCAATGATTAAGTTACAGTTAGAAATGTGAATTAAACATTTAGAAAAAGGAGCGAGGAAAGCCTTTCAATTTTTTTAAAGGAATTTAGGACAGGGGCAACAGGGTAGACAGGGTTTCATTATGCAGATTGGACTCGTAGTGATCCTCCTGTTTTCAGTCTCCCAAGTGCTGGGATTATAGGCATCTCCACAATCTTTTTAAAAAGATCCTTTTTCAAATCTTTAAAAAACCCCTGTTGAGTTTGCTGGCATATCAGGAAACAGATTCTCTCACATTCAGTTTTTTCAATTTAACTTTTATTTCCAAAACTTTGATAGAAGCAAGCTTTCCGTGAACAACTGTGATGACGCCAGAAATGAGAGGGAGAAAGATGACATTACAGTGCCACTGAGGACAGCTAGTGGGACAAACCCAAGCCTTTGCTTTCACCATTGCCTTGTTCTTTGATTATTTATCAAAGTAGCTTTACAAGTACATTCAAGGTGCTTCAGAAGTCTTAGGTAAGAACAAATATCCCAAATGTGCTAATATTCAAACCACAAGGTGATGGAGCTTTCAGTATTCCAGGGGTCACCCAGATGGCTTCAGCCACAGCCACGGCAGTCTGTGGTCTCTGTGCTGGGAGTTGAAGAGCTGTAACTTTTTTTGCTGACCATCCTGGGAATTCCAGGTTACCCCAGGAAATCTAGGTCAGTTCACCAAAAACAAACTGAAACCTGCCTGGCCAAAGAAACCTGGCGAGAGCGTCACTGACTCCACAAAGTGTGTGTCTGGGTCAGTGTCATGTCTGTCCCAGACTGTCCCTGCTCCAAGCCAAAAGAAGTCACTTGCCTCAGGTTTTGGTTGAGTTGAGACATTTGTTCACATTTATGCTACCTTCTTCATGTCATTTATTTTCTTTTTAACAAAAGAAGCATTTTAAAGTAACAACTGATAGTAAATAAACTTTTACCCCAACTGAGGACCATCCATAAGCTCCGCATGAATTTAGAACTAAATACACCTTTCTTGTTTATTTCTACAGTACATTGTTTAAAGCCCCAATAAAATAGGTTTATATTCTACCTTGTTCTAAAGTTACTTCTGTTTGTTTCTCGCTGTCCCTTTGAAAAACGTGATGTTCCTGGCTCTCTCTGCAAGTATCTAATAAGGTCCTTGGCCCACAGTAGACTTTACATGCTTGCTTCTTTAACTGGCTTGAAAAATGTTTATTTATTTATTTGCTTTTTAAAGTCTACTTGTCCAAACACATCATGCTGGAAAGTGCTCATTGAAACTATCATTCTACCAGTGCAATTGCTTTCACTGGCCAGTGACACTCCAGAAGCCCCTGGAAGGCAATTTTACTTATATCAGGGTGGGATGGGTGTACAGTACATGTAATAAGCATTGTAAAGATCGGAAACCATATAAATCAGAGGCTCCAGTTCGAAATTTTATAACTGATTTTCTATAGGAAATCAGTTATTTAGGAAATCAGTTATTTGACGTCTTCATGATATTTTGGGGAATTGGCATGTTTACCACAAAGGACACAGACTTGAACCTTCTCTAGGCAGTTGTCTGTGCATTACTGTGATTTACCTTTGACACATGAACATGGATTACTTTTCATGTCTGTTTACTTGTTTCAGTATGCAACACATGTTTACTATCTTTTAACTCACTTTTCTCAACTGGTCCATCACTGTGTGAGGATGGACTCCTGCAAACAATTCCACTAGAGAATCTTCACCTGAGCACATCCTTATTTCTGCTAGTTGTGAATCTATGTTGTGGTGGCTTTGTTTATTTTTCTTTTCTATCAGTCAATGGCCAAATCACATTTCTCATGAGGCTATGTGGGTTTAACTTACCCACAATAAATTTTTATGAATAGAATTTATATATAAATATTTAAATTATATTTAAAAATTATATTTAAAAATCTGTTCAAGATTTGAACTAAACCAATAGTCTGGGTGTTAATCTCTCTTTTGTGTTCAGAGATTTGGTTCTGGCATAAAATCAATAAAATAAATAGATAATTTATTTCAGGTAATGGCATTAGTTATTTTTAATGTTTTTTTTTTTTTTTTTGTATTTTTAGTACAGGGTCTACAGGGTCTCACTACATAGATCCGACTCATAGTGATCTGCCTGTGTTCAGCCTTCCAAGAGCTGGGCACCACCACACTCAGTCTTAAAAAGGATTTCTTTAATTGCACCCTTGAAATTCATTAGATTTCACTCGAGCAGAAGTTACTATAAATCCAGATGTATCTTAAGGCTGAATTCAAGAAACAAACTTGAAAGAAACATAACTGGATACACATGACACTTGTGATCTGAATTTCACCACCTGGGTATTTTCAGAACTGAGCCCTGATGGAAAAGCCCAGAGAAGAGGGCTTTCTGCAGAGGACAGACTGTCATTCAGGATTTCAATCTCAAACCCTTTTGAGCTCCTGAGCCATTGTTAAGTGGTATCCATTATTTATAAAAAAGAGACATACGAAAATAAATATTTCTAATGGCAACCAATATCAAATTAATAAAGCTGTGTCTAGTAAACAACAGCTTGCAAAAGCAGATGTGGAGGACTCTAGTTGCTTCTCTTGTACTGAAAAGCCCAAAAGTCTGAGCCCTCCATAAAGTTGGCATGAAACATAGATGCTTCCTCCCCTAGTCTGCTTGCCCACCTTGGCTCCAGTCACACCTTCACAAGTTTTTTGAATTAATGCAACTTTCTGGTTTTTTTTTTTTTAGAGACTTTTATTTTAAATGTGGCAACTTGACCGAACAAATATTTTTCTGCATGCTCTACCCACAATTTCAGGACAAATGCAAAAGTGTGGTCACTTTCTATGTCACTGCTTACACTGCTTGCTGAATGTTACAGAAAGATTCAAGAATATAACTGAGGTGTCAAATGGTAGAGGGAAGTCAAAGTGGTGATTGGGACAGCGACCGTGGATAGTAGCAGGGGACACATAGGGGCAGAAAGGGTAGCGCTGGTTGACAAAGGAAAATTGTTTCAGTGACGGGAAAACAATACACATGATATAATTTATCTTTCCCTTAAACTGTTCACTAGAAGATGAGTAGATGTATGGTTAAAGAGTGTTAAGCTAGCAGCACTTTATCATTTGCTCGGGAAGGAAAGGCATCTTGCTGAAGGGATTCCACATCTATTATTTATTTTGCTTGTATTTTTTTTTTTTTTTAACAATGTGAAAACTTGCAATCTGGCTCACAAAGTCAAACTCCAACTGAAGTGTTTCCATGATCACTGCTCTAGCTTACTTCCACATGCATTATAAACTGACTAATTATTTTTTTTTTGTACAGGGTGTACAGGATCTACAGGGTCTCACTGTGTAGATGGGCTGTAGTGATCCTCCTGTTTACAACCTCCCAAGTGATGGGATTACAAGCACACACCACCACACCCAGTCTCAATTGACAATCTCAGCGTGCCCCGGGGGCAGGTCTAGCATGGCAAGCCACAGGATCAAGCCCCTGACCCCTGCAACTGCCTAACAGGCACTTTAATCTGATGAGCTGTTTGTCCGGCCCTCTGACTAGTTAATTTATTCCTACTATGCATTTGGTCCTCTATTTGCACAACTATTGGCCCAAACAGAAAATGTCTCTGCTTTTATGGAATGTATAGTCTTCTTGCGAACAAACAAACAACAAATAGGCAAATTTTATTTAAATATCAGTTGTGCAGAGAATCTCATAAGCTGAGAAACAAGTAATGATTGTTCTTGAGGGTGTCAGTTTTTCTTCCGCCCCATTTATTATTGTCTAGCATTATTCAGCACTTAGGAGCACTGTGCTCCTGCATTACCTCACTTAATCTCACAGTGTAAGATGTGTGCATTATACATTACCACCTGCATACAGTTAAATAATGAACCCCCCCCCCCCGCTAATTGGAGTGGGGACTGGCTTCAAGCATAAGACTGTTAACCGGTAGAGCTTTTGCTCTTGGGAGCTTTACTACCTCAACTCTCTGACCGGAGAACAGGGTCTAGTATTCAACAGGCCAACGTTGTTAATTAGCTGACACTTCGTCATATATATTTAAATCCATGAACATGCACAAGGAATCAATCAGGGAAGAGAATTTTCCCACCCGGGGTCATCTTTGCAATGCTGTTTCCCTCATCACGCAGCTGCGCTGTTGAGTGTTGCTATTGAAAATCACAAAACTATTCTGAACAGAACTGTACCGAGTCATGCTTTCTAATTTTACAGCAGCTTGCAATTCTTTTGCTGACTCCCTATCATATTTCCTACAACAGCATTTCCACCTCGTCCTCCATCTCAGCAAATCCTTTGCTTCCGACTTGCTTGAGATTCGTGTTTGTAAGTGCGCATTCATGGAAGATCTTTCCTCCTGGCCTTCCAGTTTTCATGCGTCCCAAAATGAAGAGTCTTAGTGTGGTGCTTCTGGGCACCCATGCACACCTTCCTCTTAGCAGTGAGGATGAACGATTTGCCCTAGAACCTTTGTCCTCAGGTCTGCATTCTATCATCAGACAGATCGGCTGTTTCAGTTCACTGTTCCCTCACTCGTACTTCCTGTCTTTCAGGGAAACCTGTTCTCACAGTGTGTTCTGCCTGTCATGTGACAGTTTACTGCGTGGGCATAGCAAACACAAGGCATATCTGTTAGTCCAGAATTCATCATCAGAGTCATTATACATTATTTATTTTAATGAGAAAAAAAGATAAAATGGCAATGAGACAGTTTCAAAACAGGTTAGTAGGACAGTTACAATAATTAATACGTTGCATATTGTTGTCTTCATAGTAGTTATTCAGAAGACAGGATGCAGACATGATATCTAAATATTAGCACAAACCTTTCTTCTCAAGGAACTAAGAGAAAGTGGCTGTATATCTATCTTAACTATCTTGTATATATATATATATATATATACACATACACAAATATATATTTTGTTTTCACACCAAAATGGTCCTTCATTTATATTCCCTTTTTTTTTTTTGTCAGAGATGGGTGTTCCATTGCTGTTAGAGAAGCCATATTTGGAGAAGACTTTGAAGGACCTTTTCATACTTGATGCCAGGCCAAAGACTGGAGGTACTAGAATTCAACAAAATAATACAGCCCAATAGTCCACAATAGTAGTGAGTTCTCAGCACAACTGGCAGTTGTCTGAAGTTATTGACTTGAGCCTTTTATAGCTCACATATTAATATAGCTTTACTTTTTATACCTCATGGGTACACTTTTCTGCTGGATCGTTAAGACCAAGTTAAAGCAAAACCTATATAACTAAAAATGTAACTTTTGTTATCTGAGAAGGACAGTCAAATGCCCTCAGGATTTACCCTGGAACCATGTACAATGCCTTGTGGGTCTTCTGTCCATGTCAGCCATCTGAATGAGTCACGACCATTGCTTGACCAATTTTCTGTTTGTGAAAGCCTTAGAGAATGTTTTCTTTCCGTGTGACACTTCTTAGGCACACTCTACATCACTGATCACTCTCTTCTGTGGCCTCATAATCTCCTTGATCAGAACTTAGTTATAGGATGTCACAGCAGAGGTAATCTTATGTGCTGCATCCTCACTGAGAGTCACTATACATTAATCTAACACTCACTGACACTTACTGATCTGGGATATGAGGAGAGCAGAAGCACTATTTGCAAATTGCAATAAATACTTTGATGATAAGGCCCATAACTATAAAAATGTAATAGATCTATGTGACAGTTCAGTTTAGTTGTCAATTTGATTGGCTTTGGAATTCACCAAAACACACTTTTGAGTGGGTCCAGAGGAGTCCTGGAAGTGCAGTTTTGGATATTGTACCTGGTCCCCAGATTCTTCTTCACTGGCATTGTTTTCCTCCTCTGTTTCCAGCTTGCTGTGGACTCAGAAAGTTTGTCCTGCTGTGCATTTCCACCATGACCTTCTTGCTTCAGTGCTATGGACCAAGGATCAAATCCTCTGAAACCATGAGCCAAATTAAACCTCTCTATCTGTATGTTGTGAGTTTGCTCCCAGTGACAGCAAACCTAACAAATATAGTGTGTTTTAATGGGTAATGCATGTAACTAGCAAATGTAAAATAATGCCAGAGAAATTAGACAATCAAAGGGAATGGCTGGCTTCAGTGGGATCATTAGGAAACATTCCACGTTTTCCACAATCTGTGTATTGCCAACTCCTCCATAGGAACAGCAAATAGTGCTTTACCTATTTCAGTTCTTTCTTGCAATAGGTTACGAGGAGATATACTGCTGTCCATTTTGTACAGAGGGCCACCTAAGAAATTGAACCTCTGAGAGGTTTTGTGATGTGTTCAGTGTCATGTTGTTAGTAAGTGACAGACAACAAGAGACTCAAGCTTTCCATTACTGCATATGTTCACCTGCTTTCCTTAAAACCAATGCACCTCCAAAACTGTGTGGGGTAAGGTCACTGGAGGCAGCCCAGGCAGTCCAGGTGTGAATCTTGGCACCTCTACTTTCTAGATGAATGATCTTAGCAGTTCTCCTGTCTACTTCTCAGTTCTTCTTTTGTAGAAGATGGAAATCAAACATTCCTGTGCACTCCAAAGTTTTTAGAGACTTTCAAGTGTGAACATAAGCTGGGCTTCATGGGACCAGACTGAGATGGGGAGTGGGCATGCAAACTTTCTATGGAAGAGGAGTCTGGGGTGACAACCTAGAGAAGTGAGCAAAACAGCAGTGGGCAGTTGAGAAGCTGTACACAGTTCAGTTGCAGGTGAAGCCTCTAAACCACAGCAAGAGTTCTGAGGTTGGCTGGTCCTTCTGAATTCTCTCAGATTGAAACTGAGGAGCCTGGGTTTCATTTCCTTAAATAAGTTAGGCTTCGAACTGCTTCTTGGAAGAAGGCTTTAGCTTGCATAGTCCAGTTCTCTGTAGCTAAAGACAATGTACATGGACAGGTGTAGCAGTTGATACTAATATTTTCTCCAGAATCAACTTTCAAGAAGGGAATCTGTGTGGACAACTATGGGTTCCACTATAAACACACAAGACATTAAGAGCCCTGCCATCTCTGTCATGTTCTCTTTGTGATTGTTCCTACTTCTAAGTCCTAACATCCCAGTGCACCCTCTTCGTATGATGTTTAACCCACTGCCTCAACTGTGACGACAGGCCTACATCTGCAATCTTTGAGTTTCAGAGCCAGGGAGAGGGCTGACAATAAATAGAAGTGGTTCAACTGATGTTCCTACTGATAGTGATGCTATATCAACTGCATCACTGTGTA
Organism: Ctenomys sociabilis; assembly: GCA_004027165.1. Lineage (NCBI taxonomy): Eukaryota > Metazoa > Chordata > Mammalia > Rodentia > Ctenomyidae > Ctenomys > Ctenomys sociabilis. The sequence goes on along the minus strand of PVKA01016312.1, from coordinate 34,069 downwards.
TTCAGTAGCCTGGAAGAGGAAATAAAGCACAAATCATTTTATCTGCAAAATCTGTACTTACAGAATGGAAAGTAAGGAGAATGAAAAATTGTTTTAATTAGCAAAGTAACTCATACACAATTAAGAGCTCGATTGATTTTTGTAGAGTAGGTGAGTGAATGAGCAAATATGAGAATAATTCAAGACCCAATCACTGATTCTACTTCTGGGCATAACAGCATCACCCTGGAAGTATGGGCTGGGGGCTTGGAAAAGCTGCTCAAAGGTGGTGGTCTTGAGGGGGTCCTGAGCTGTGAGAAGGATGGAAACCCGAGCTGTTTTGCAGAATGTGATAGGCTTGTGAGAGAACATCTTCAGGTTGGAAAATCCCACACAGGAAGAGGGATGTGGGTAATCAGGGTGTGTGAGGACATGTGTCTAGTTGGGGTGAATCATGCGTGTAGGTGAATTTCAGGAAGCAAAGTTCAGGAGGGAGATCAACTGGCTTATGAATGGCTAGAGGAATTAGCAGGGCAGAACTGAGGTGAAGTCCTTAGGTGGAAAGATATACTTTAAGAAGTACAATCCTCAAAAGAAAGAGAAGGAGAAATAAAGGAAGAGACCAGATAGGAAATTGTAGTAGCTTTTCAATGTAAGTGATGAGAGCTAGCCAAAGAGCTCAGTGGATTAAAGTGCCTGCCAACAGGTGCAGGGGCTGGGGTTGGATTCCTTGGCCGGCCATGCTGGCCCTGCTCCCAGAGCACACTGAGATGGTGATTGAGACTGGGCGTGGGAGGCTGTAAACAGGCGGATCACTATGAGTCTGATCTAGCAGTGAGCCCCTGGACACTCTGTAGACCCTTCCCTAAAAAAAAAAAAAAAAAAAAAAAAAAAAAGTGATTGCAAAAAAGTGGTCCAGGGGAGTGTGGTATATTTTATTTGAAATAAATATAAAAACTGTAAAGAAAGAAACTGCTGCTTCTTTCCAAAATATCAGCCTAAGAAGGCAAAATGAAAACAGGAAACATTGAAGAAACAGCACACACAAGCAAAATGTACTCAAAAGTTGTATTCTAACAAACATTGGATACATTTTTAAATAAGTTATTGAGGGCTGGCCTGATACCTAAGTGGATTGAAGCATCTGCTTAGGCAGAGCACAGTGAACGGGGATCATATACTTGTGAAAGTTTTAGTATTTTTCTCATTATTTTTGCTTTCTTTCCACTCTTATTAAAAATGGATAATTGATGATTTCAATCTTCTTAAATGTATTACAACCTGTTTGGTGACCTAGCATATGGTTTATTCTGGAGATTTTTCCTGTGCAGTTAGGAAGGCTAAGTAGTGCTTTGCTATTGGCTGGTTGTCTGTATCCATGTCTCTCGCCCATGTGGTCTATGAAGTCATCAGTTTCTTCATTGTTCTGCCTGGACTTTTTGTGGGAGGAGACCATTATTAAAAGTAGGGTATTAGAGCCAGGGAGATAGCTCAGCTGCTTCAGTGCCTGCCTGCCAAGTGCAAGGTCTTGAGTTCGATCCTTGATCACAGTAAAAGTGATTAAGGTCTTCTCCTGGTTATTTCCCTCCTCAGTTATGTCACCATCTGCTTCAGGTACTCTGATGTTTGCTGTACATTTTTCTGCAGGACTGATTCATTCATTCATCTACTCATGTGTATCACTTAGAGACTATTTTGGACTTAAAATTTTGTAGTGACATGGACATGTTTTATTAACTTTGTGAGTGTGTTTAATTTATTTTTTTTAATCTGTCCATTTATTTATTTGGCACAGGATGTCACTATGCAGCTAGGACTCGCAGTGATCTTTCTTTCTCAGCCACCCCAATACTGGGATTACAGGAGTGTGCCATCACACCGTTTTGTGGTTGGCACAGAGTGTGGTGTGGGGCTGGCATGGCGTGTGGTACTGCAGACTGAACTCAGGACTTTGTGCTTGTCAGGCAGGCACTTAGAATACTGAGCTATCTCCCCAGCCCTGTGTGTATAATTTCTACAGATACTTTTTTGTGTTTACAATAGGGCTTCCATAAAATATCTTTATAGTAGTCTATTTCAAGAGGGCAATAACAAATTTAATTGGATACAAATACTTAACACTCATTTCCCCCTTATTCTACAGTTTATAGTATCCTTGTCATAATCACTACCTATATATATATCTATCAACATATTCTTCATTTATGGTATTTTTAAAGATACTTTTACCTTTAATTTTTATACTAGAACTAAAAATGTCTTACCATAATTATAGTATTATTCTATTCCATACTTGTCTATATAGTTCCCTTTACCAATGAGTTTTATACTGCAGTAACTATTACAATGTAATCTTGCTGTCTACATCCTTTCAAGTGCAAAGGCTCTTTTTAGCATTTCTTTTAAGTCATGTCCAGTTGGAATAATCTCCCTTAGCTTTTATTTGTGTAAAGAAGACTTTATCTCTCCCATCCCCCTTTTTTGTTTTTGTACTGGGATTGAACTGAGGACCCTGTGCTTGCCAGGCAGGCTCTTAAGCCACTGAGCTATCTTCCCAGCCCCTCCCCTTTGTTTTTGAAGAATGGTTTCTCCAGTCATACCTGTTGCTACTTAAGTTTCAGCACACTGAGTAGATCACCACGCTCACCTCTGGCCCACAAGGGTTCTGCTCAGATATTTGCTCGTGGCCATCTGGAGCGTCCCTTGTTTGCGTCGTCATCTTTCTCCTCCCACTCTCAAGTTCCTTTTCGGTTTTCACTTTTGACAGGTTTGTTATATAATATATCCTAGTCAGAGTATCTACAAATTCAGCATAATTATTTTATGGGTTGGATTTGGATGTTTGCTAAAGTGCCATATTCTAAGGGTTTGGTCACAGCCCATGGCACTGTGGGGGACCTGTGGGAATCTTCAGCAGACAGGGCCCGGTGACAGCATTTCCTGGGAATGTTTTAAAGGGGACTCAGGAATTTCAGTGTGCTCCTCTGCCTCATTTTGCTGCGCAGGTGCGAGGTGAGCAGTTCCGCCACACGCTCCTGTCCCAGCGTTGTGTCTTGCGCCAGGCCCTAGATCGCTGATGGCCAAAACGAAATTTCTTCTTTTACAGCTGATTTTATATTTTATTTCTGTCTTAGTGACAGAAAGCTGACTGTGCACTTAAGGCTTTTTAAGCTTCTTAGGTCTGGATGTTCTTTGCTTCACAAGATAGGGGAAATTTTCTTTAAAAAGAAATGTATTTGGGTCCGGAGAGACGGCTCAATAGAAGAAGCACTTGCCCGGCAAGCGTGAGGGCCTGAGTTCAATGGCCAGTCCCCCCCCCCACCAAAAAAAAAGTATTTGGTGTACGGTCTCACCATGTGGCTTGGCCTTGTGGTGATCCTCCTGTGTTTGGCCTTCCCAGTGCTGGGATTACAGGCATGTGTCACCACACCCCATCTCAAGTCCAGTGTGCCCGTAGGTAAGGCCAGCATTGCATGTGGTGCTGAGGATAGAACCCTGGTCCCTGCACTTGCCTAAGCAGCCATTTAGGGGAAATGTTCATTTATTGATTTTTGAATTTTTCTTTTGGTACAGGGTCTGCAGGGTCTCACTACACAGATCCTATTGGTAGTGTTCCTCCTGTTTTCAGCCACCCAAGCACTGGGATTACAGGTGCACACCACCACACCCAGTCTCAATTGCTATCTCAGCATGCCCTGGGAGCAGGGCAGGGCAGGGCTGGTATGGCAGGCAGGGGATCAAGCCCCATTCCCTGCATCTGCCTAAGCAGGCACTTTAATTCTCTATTTAGATAGGCCTTGAATTCATATTCTGATACTTTCCTTTTCTTTCGTTCCTGTCTTAGTACATAATGAAAGTGTGGTTCTTAATGAAGTCTCATCAGTCCCTTTAGCCTTACTTTTCTTTCTTCTCACGTTTTGCTCCTTCAGGTGAGTGCTTTCTCATGACTGACTCATGCATCCTTTCTTCTGCATGATCTCAAAAGATGGTGGCGAAACCTTCAGCATTTCAGTGATATACTCAGTCCACTGGGGGATGTGTGTCATGGGCTGGCCACCTCCGTGAGCCTTTTCTACTCAGTTGTATGCTTTAGCTTCATAATTTTTGTCTGGTATCATTTTGATACTTTCTAGTCTTTTATTAAAATTTTCATTTTATTAATGCACAAGCTAGTTTCTCTTACCATTAGAAGTGTTATTATGATAGTTATTTTGATACCCACTGGGAATTTGGTGTACACTTGTTTTTTTTTTTTTTTTTCTTCTTCTTCTTTAACTCTCTGTTTTGGTCTCTGTGCTTCACACAAAGCAACCTCTTCTCTTACTTTTCACAGAGTGGCCTCACATAGAAGACCCCACCCTAATCAGCCTGCTTGGATTCTGGGGCTCTCAAATCTCTATATTTTCTCCAACTTACTTACATTGCTCTTTGTAACCCTAGGGTGTTGAGGATATGTCAGGTCCCATCAGTGTATGTACAGAAAAGATTCTGGGACTAGCTTACACTTTGACCTGGGAAAAAAAGCTGGGCGCTGTGCATGGAGATCAAGCTTTACTCTCTTTAAGGTGAAGCTGGAAGAGTGTGTGTGTGTGTGACATGTGGATTTTGTGGGCTTGGTCTATGCTGACCTGAGGGGAGGGGATGTAGTGATTACTAGGCACACCGCTGGCTCCACTCTTAGTCACCTAGACTTTGTTGGATCTTCTAGAGACCCAAGACTTGAATGTCAGGGGCCAGTGATTTGGAAGTCTGCATTGAAGCTGGGGCACTGAAGGTGCAGACCAGCTTGTCCCCCCTGTCCCAGAGAAGCTTGGAGTTGGAGGGTCTCTTACCAGCTACATGATTCTGGCCAAGGATGTGTGTAGATGCCAAATGCTCAGATGTAGGTGCTCAGGCGTGCTAGAAGATGCCAAAATCCTCCTTCCACTTTCGTGAGTTCAGTTCCATGTGTCTGGACTATATCAGCCTCTCAGTAACTTTCTCTTAAAAGGAATTTTTCCATGAATATTTGGTAAATTAGGGTACTTGGGGAGAAAGTGATGGTCCAGCAATGTCTGGTTCCATTTGTTTTCCCTTGACATCTCCCACCTAATAGTTCTGCTTTAGAACTTATTTCTTTTTCTATTTAAAAGAGAATACAAAATGGTAAAATAAAACATTAGAGACAATGCAGAATTTCATCTAACAAAATGATAGGAATTTGACAATGGTTGTTGTATTACATGCTATCTTCAAATTAGTTGTTTAGATTACCAGATATAAACATGCAAAATTGGTTTAAAAACTTGCAAGCAATTACAAAGGAGAAGAAGCAAATTTTAAGCATTAGCCAGTCCTTTCAATAGATCAGCAGAAATTAGCAGTACAATTATCCAGGGTATCCTGTGTATATATACATGTGTATCTTTTTTCTTTTTGTCTTTTTCATCTGAGTTTTCCCTTCCCTTTTAGCAGATTGTTTTCTTTTCACAGTATCTATTGTATCTTTCATATTTTATTTATTCTTTCAGGTTCTTACATAGCAAAACAACATGATATTTGCACATACGGGTCTGATTTATTTCACTTATCAGTGTGGTCTCTCATTGAATCCATTTACGTGTAAAAGCCTTGAGTTTATCTTTTTTTATAGCTGAGTAATGCTCTATTGTGTAAAAATGCCACATCTTTTTTTTTTCCATTCTTTAGTTGATAGGCACTTGGGTTGTTTCCAAGATTTCGCGATGAGAGATTACGCTGCTATAAACATGGGTGCGCATAAATCACTGTGGGATGATGTTTTCTCTGGTGAGCTGTATTAGCCTAGGTAACTGGCCAGGAAGGCAGCGTTGAAATTGCAAATTTCACATCCTTGGTATTTGTGGAACTATTCATGTTATCTGTTTCATATTGGATGCGTTAGTTTGTAAGGAATTGAAGTATTTTATCTATGTTGTAAAATTATGTTTGTAGAGTTGTTCATAATATCCTTTTATTATCCTTTTTGATACTTTCAGTTTGTTGTGATTTCCCTTGTTTCATGTCTGATAATTTATATCCTTTGTTTTCCCAATAATATTACAGTTGTCAATTTTATTAAAGTTTTATAAGATAAAATTCGCACTTTATTGGTTTTCTCTGTTGTTTTTCTGCTTTTTAATTTTATCTGTTCACATGTTTAGGATTTTATTTCTCTGCTTAACTGGTGTTTATCTTGTTCCTCTTTTACTAGATTATTGAGATAGTAACTTTGGTGATTATTTTTGACTTAGCCTTTTCTAGTATGCAAATTTAGCTACATGAATTTCCTGCCCGCTTGAGCTGAACTTACAAATCTTGATGTGTTGAACTCATTTTGTCATTCAGATAAATGTAAATTTTTACTTCCTGTGAGGTTTGTCATTTGCCACATGAATTATTAGGAAGTGTGTCATTCAGTTTAAAAGGATTTGGAGATTTTCTTAACTTTCTATAATTAACATAATTAACTTTTAAAGTCCAGTAGGATAAGAGAGAAAATTTTTAGTTCTCCTCTATTTGTTCATATTTATTTTATAGCTCAAGATGTTATTTATTTTGCAGTTCTACAGAACTGTCTCTCAGACTGTACATGGTGCTGCCCAGTCTACATGGAGAAGGATGCCTTAAGGATTCTTAAATTCAAGGATACTCAATTCTGGAAATAAAAAGAACCCAATTCTTGCACATAAATTACATATATCCTGTCATATACTTTGAATAATCCCTAGATTATTTGTAATATCTAATAAAATATAAATGCCATATAAATATGTTTTATACTGTATTGCTTAAGGAATAATGACAAAGAAAATATCTATACATGTTCAATACTGAAGACACATTTTTTTTCCCCCAGAATAACAGAACTTTCAATCTGCAGTTGTTTAAATCCAAAGATGCTGTTATGGTTGACACATTGTGTCAATATGAGAAATTTAAAAGTTTAACTGTGTGTGTGGTAGAAGATCCTTACTATGTAAAGTCCTAAGCCTGTGTGTGTGGTGGAAGAGGACTGCATGGGGGTGGTGTGGGCAGTAGCATGCATATGGCATAAGGAAGGAAGGAGACTTGCTCCCTCTCCCTTTTTTGTTCTTGCTGTTTTTGGTGTCATCTTTTGCCTTGAACTGTTTCCCGTGTGCCATGTCATCCTGCCTTGGCATCAGCCAATTCATGTCACTGAAGCCTCCACAAACTCTGAGCTAAATAAGGCTTTCCTTCATGAACTTTTAATGTCAGGTATTTGTCCCAGCAATGGGAGAAAAATAACTGACGCAGATGTAAATCCACAGAGGAGATATTACAGATTCATGATGATTTGACTTACAGCATTTGTTTTTATTTTAACATACTGTGAAAGCTGTACTCATTCTGCAGAAATCATAATTCACATTCTGAATTTTGGTATTTTCCTAAGCTAGTTCTTTGTGATACAATACTGTTTTTCGATGCTGGCCAGCAATAATCAGCCAATCTCCAAATCAGTCACATGATCCTGGGGGTTAGCAACCAGTATTCTAAAGTGAGCAATGCTGCAAAGCTAGGATGCTTGGTAGATGAGGTTATTAAGTGTATTTTATTCATGGTATTTTCAGTTCCTGGGTTTCTATCAGCATATTGCCATGGGACTCTACTGTAAGTCACAGAGCATCCCAACCCTTAAGTACTTGGGATGCACGTATGTTCTGTTTCACTAGATGATGTGTTCAGTCTCACTAGATTCTGTTTGCATGTTGGTGTTGTTGAATCTTTTCATGTCTTTTTTTTTTTTTTTTAAATTTTATGTATTTGGTTCAGGGTCTCACTACACAGCTCAGACTTGTAGTAGTTATCCTCCTGTTTTCAGCCTCCCTAGACCTGGGGTTACAGGATTGAGCCACCACATCCAGTCATGGTGGCTTGCTCTGTGCCCCGGGGGTGAGGCCAGAGCAACACACAGTGCCTGGGATCCAATCCCAGTCCCTGCGCTTGCCAGGCAGACACTTAGACTTCTGAGCTATCTTTCCATTTGGAATCTTTCCATGTCTTTGCTTATCACTTTTCGATCTCTTGGCTAGGATCAAGAGTGGTACATCCTAACTACTTCTATGCTCTGTTCTACCAATTGTTTTAAGGGGTGTTGATGTATCAAACTGTACTGGTTGATTTCCTTTCAGTTACATCAGTTTTTCCCTCACATAGTTTGGACCTTTGCTGTTTGTGCATACACAAGTAGGATTTCTGTAGTCTTTAGGTGAATACATTCTTCTTTTTATGATATAATGTCCTTCATTTTCTCTGGCAATTTTCTTTGCTTTGAAGTCTATTTGGTATTGAGTGATCACTCTTATTTTCTTTTACTAGATGATGTATGTATAGGGTTCTCTACTTTCACCTTACCCATGACACTGCATTTGCAGCTAATTTATTTTAGAAAGTATTACCTTGGTCATAGTTTTATTTTATTTTATTTTCTTATGTATTTAGTACAGGGTCTACAGGGTCTCACTACGCACATTAGACTTGTAGTGATCCTTCTGTTTTCTGCCTTCCACGCACTGAGATAACAGGCCTGCATCACTACGCCCAGTCTCATTCACTGTCTCAGGGCACACAGGGGCAGGGCCGATACAGCATGCCAGGGACTGAACCCCTGGTCCCTGCATGTGCATAAACAGGTGCTTTAATCCACTGAGTTTTCTGTCCTGCCCTTCTTGGTCATATTTTTAAACACAGTCTTCTACTTTGCCAGTGTCTGTCTTTCAATTGATATTTGTAGACAACTCATGTTTGATATAATTATTCATATGTGGTTTAAGTTTACCTTATTTTAAGTCTGGTTTGCCATTTGTTTTACATCTTACTAGTTTTTGTGTTCTTTTAGGTTACTTGAACATCTTAGAATTCCATTTTGATTTAACTGGCATGATTTTGGCTGCACTTTACTGAGGACATGTTTTTAGTGCTTTTTCTGGTATTACAGTATTATACTAGCTTGTTAATGTGTACTGATTTCATAATTTTATCAATTCAACAGAATTAAAGGCATCTTGTGTGCCTTTATGTATTCCTTTTCTTTTAACAATATAATTGTTTAAATTATTTCTTCTCTCTCTCTCTCTCTACACACACACACACACACACACACACACACACACATATTGTTGTTGTTGTTTTGTGGAACCAGGGATTGAACTCAGGACCTTGCACTTGCCAGGGAAGTGCTTATTCTATTGAGCCATCTCCCTGGCTCCTCTGCATATTTAAGATCATACCAGAATATTATGATTTCTGCTTTACTGTGAACCATAACTCACAAAATTCAAGAAGAGCCAATGAAAATTTGCCCCCTCCAGCGTTCACACTAGTTTTTTCTTCCTCTACCTTGGGCCACTCTTCATTAAAATTACTTCTCTAAATATTTTTCCATATATGTGAATCTTATAATCTGCCCATCTGCCAGTCACGACTTATCAGATGAACTTGTTTCAAAAAAGTTATAACAGTGCTCTATTTTACTTGCCCCTGGAAGAAACCGAAATCAAATTATCATATTTTATACAAACATAACAAGGATAATAACATCCTGAGATGTAAAAGGAAGATGTGGAAAAAGAACATACATAAGAAGTTCAAAGAGTTTTAAGGTACTCATTGGATGTGTACACTGATCTGTAGTAAGATCTTGATGTTGTCATGTAACATTAAGATTGCAGAATAATGAAATACAATGTTTCCATTTTACATTAATTTTTACCAAAAGATAGGCCTGAACAAAAGCCAGCTGAACCGATGCCAGACTCCAGGCATATGCACAAGGACTTCACAGGAATGTAATACAAAAACCATAGTGAACAAAGTGATTGAAGAAGACAGATGCTTCAGGTGAGGGTGCCTCTCGCTGTAAGCAGAAGATAACTATACTGTCATGACTACAACTTCATATCTTATGTTTCCCAAATTTACGTTTTTTTCTTTCTTTTTTTTTTTTTTTTTGCAGTACCTGGGTTGAACTTAGGACCTTGCACTTGCCAGCAGGTACCTATTCAACTGAGCAATCTCCTTAGTCCCCCAAATTTACATTTTTCAAATATAGTATTCGCTGTAATATTTTCCTAAATTACTTTTTATCTTGGCTGCCTATTTTCCATCTATCTCACACTTGATGTTTAACAGCTAAATTTTCCATAATTTATAAAGTTATTCTTTTGTGTTATTACCATGTGTTTGCAGTACATTGAGTTTGCACTCACTGTGGAGTGGATGTACACACACAACACACACTCTTGTTTTCTCAATACCCTTCCACTCTGTCCATCTCTCTGCCTCTTCATGCCCTCTCCACATGTCATTCCTGTTGTCATGATTATTCCTAGCTCATGTTTATGACATATGTTTTTATACACTGAGGTTGGAGCCTAGCAGTGAGGTTTTTATGCATAAGCAAAACTTGGTTCCAAACTTGTTCAAGCAGTAGATGGGATGGTATGATCAGCAGAACTCTGGGACTTTTTATTTGCTCTTTTATGCAATGGACCTCATGTCTGTGGAGGCATTTTTTAGTTCTCTCTTAATTAATTGGCATAGCTTTTTCTCAAGAGAAAGTGAACTCTTGGAAGGTAGGGGTTAGTGTTTTTAAGTGCTTTATTAGAGACACTCATATGTGATTAGAATGATAGTTTTTTTGGGAAGTTCATGACTTTTCATATAGATAAATTCTCATAGATAAACATTTTCATAACTTAAAAAGTTAGAGAAAATAAATGTGCAATAGCTAGTGGCAGAAATCTTTATTATCACTTTTAAAGTGGAAATCAATTTCAACGTTTATCCATCTACTAACTAGTATGTATTCAACACTTCATTTATGCATTTATTTTTTTATTTTATTGAAGTACAAATATCAATGAGACAGTTTTAAGACACCTTAACAGGATGGATTCAATAAGTTAATACATTGCAAACTGTTTCATAATGTTTTCGTATTGTAGGAGGTGCATACATGATATTATACTTAAAGACATTATTATAGCAGATGTCTCTTATCAGTAAATTAAGAGAGTGTAGCTGTTTACGTATTTTATTTTTTATACCTGAATTATATCAAAGATTCAATAATTAATACTTTCTAACTTGTTATTTTCTTAGTGGTTGTCCATAGTACTAGAAACTGACATAATATCTTGTCCAATCACCATCAGTGCAAATCTTGTGTCTCATAGAATTATGTAGAAGCATGGCATATTTATCCCAACTGTACTGTCCATACACACACATCATGATTCTTCCTTTCTATACCCCTTCCTTTGTCTACACCTGTTAAAGATGGGCATTCCATTGTCATTCAACCAATTTAGGTGCCTGAACTTGACAGATTCTGCAATTTATTTGGCCACTAAAAATGGACAAGTAATATGAATCATAATTGTCTCTTCTTATAGTCTTGACCTTAATTAGGAAGATATGATTAATGAATGAAATGACTACACTTGGGCTTACCTGGAATGTGGGACCAAGAGAGTGGGAATGGCATTTGTATATTGTAGGCTGAAGATTGAATTGGAACACGAGGGCTTATGGAGAGGGATTTTCAACTATGAGGTAGAGTTGGGGTGGATGGAGGGGTGAAGAACTTCCTCAGGAATAGAATCTTCAATAGGAAGTATTTATTCTTCACTGGTCTCGTTATGCTGGCCTCAAATTTGTGTGCCTCAGCTTCTCAAGTGTGTCACAAAGCCTGGTAGAAAAATACATTGCTAAATGACAGAAGATACGTTCTAAAGACGTGCCAAATCTTTTGAGATATGTGTTTCTTCTCTGTCACAGGGTGAGGATAATTTATACAACTCAAAAGGATGATGCACAGCACAAGTAACAGAAAGAATTTTATAAAACTGTCTCATTGATATTTGTACTTCAATAAAACAAAAATAAAAAAATAAAATAAAAATGAAAGAATTTTGGAATAGAGGTTACTCTGACTAATGGTGGCCCAAGTTAGATGTGCTCTTTTCTACCACAATAGTCAGTAGAAACACAATGATTAAATATTAAATGTTATAAATGAGGCAAGTTAACCAGAGACTTCTGAGAAAAAAAAAGCATAGTAGGTGGAGCCAGGGTGGATCTGGGCTCCTAATTTTCAGGATGCCATGGTGATGTAAGATCTGTGGGCCAAATTTTTAAACAGTTACCTGGACTTCTGGGTAATGATTTATTTTGTTTTCTCAATCATTGCTCAATACATGGGCCCTAGCGTGGCTAAAAATTTTTAAATTGAAAAAATTATGCCCATATGTAAATTTAATACATAAGTGTTTAATTATACAAGTCATGTATTTTTGGTGTTTGTTTTGAATATATGATTTATGCGATGTTGGCATGCAGAAAATTGGCATGTGTATGTATATATTGAAGAAAGTTTAGAATTACTATTGACATAAATTGTATATAAAATGTATATTTTATGCAGCAAGGACAAGTGAATGTACATGTATATACTTCAGTAGTGCTATCATTTTTTTCTAACATATTTAGAGGGGGAAATCCATTTCCATGTTGTGGGTCTCAAGAATAAGTAGGAGAAAGCATCCATAAAACATAATTCTCGAGGTTTCCCTGGAAAATTTTTCTCTGCTCCATATGTGCCTTGAGTTTTATAATTAAACTCATGCCTGGACCAATGTCATCTGAATTTTAAAGGTTATGTACATAGAATGTCAAAACAACCATTTCAAACATTAGTAGAGTGAAGGGTTGGCTAAAACAACTTCCAAAGTTCCTACTGCGCTCCACATTAATGGATTCTGTGACTATCTGCTAGGAGGGGTTTGGTTCACATTTCGTTTGATGACCAGATTGACTTGGTTCTTCTTTGGGCGTCATCTCAACAAACCCCTATAGTCATAAGTTCTGGTAACTATGGGAGCGAAGCAATAAGAGAGACACTTGTCCCACTGCCATTTGTCTGTGCAACACATGTTTGCACAAAAAGTTTGTGAAGTACTTTAGTCTTGGAATGTTTCATCTGTAACTTTTTGAGAACAAGAGAACTTCTAACACTAAGATTAGAATGATCTTGAATTGTACAGTATCTTCAATTTGTATCTAAATTTGTGTCAGCTGGATTTCACTTTGATGGTGTTGGCAACCCATGAATTTCTGGTTCTGCGACAGAGTAATTAGAAGGTGCACAGTCATCAAATTGCTAACCACACATGTTAGGGAGCTAAGTGTAAATATATCAAAATCATATGAACTGAGTTTACTGTAAACTACAAATGAGTTTAAAAATTAATGGAAAAAAAATGCCAAAAATGACCCATTTCTTTTCTCTAAATCTCAGACCATTAAAACGCTATTTACTGAAATTTTAAAAACTGTAGTGGCGCTTGTCATTCCTTATTTGAAAGAAAACAAGTGCAAGGGCAGAAATGTATTTGAAGAGAAAAACAAATGACAAAGTCCTATTTTAGAAGACTATGCTTTTCTTTGAGAATGAAAACCATATCTATTATGTCCAGATACAGCATTTTCTGCCTACAATTCCATCTCCAGGCTAGCAACCCTTGAAGGGTGTTTGGCCAGGGTGCTGGATCCTGGACATGGATCCCTGCCTCATGACTGGCATTGTGTGCGAGAGTCAACCCTGGTTCTTGAGGCAACCTATTGCATTTTGTGTGGGCTACTAGAAAAGAAAAAGGAAAAGAAAAAAATGTTATGAGGATCCATATGGGATGAACCAAAAATGAAGAGCTAGTAGGAGCAGAGACAACTCCTTAGGCCCTCTGTCCCTGTCCTTGTCCCTTTCTCTGTCTCTGCCATCTATGTCTGTGTCTCTTTTTCCTTTGCTCTCAGCATCTTGGCTGCCCTCTAAGGTTTGTTGCTTTCTTCTTTCCACTGCTAAGTCTTTGTTTACAAAGAGTTTTGCTGCCTCATTATCTTAGTTGACACATGGTCTCCATTTGCCATGGACCAACTCTTTTGGCCTCTTTTCAAGTGTTGTTTTTATTATTATCTGGTTTAGTTTTTCAGTGCCTCCCAACCTAAATTCCCATTTGGGGAGAGTCAGGTCCAGCTCACCTCTTTACCCTAGGTGCTGGCATGAATGGTTGGCTTAAGAACTGGCTGTCAACTACTGATCCAAACACATGCAAGTGGAATGCTGTGGGGTACAAAGCATGCCTGCTTCACAAATGTGCAGAACGCAGGCTGAGGGTAGAGACTCCCTTTCACGTGGAGTCATTATTTCATGTAGGCAACAGTTGAATCCCCATCTCTGTTCCTCAGCTTTCTTGGGAAGTGTACTTTTTATTATTCATCTTAATTCCTCCCTGATTTCTCATTTTTTTAAAAAATAAGGCATGAGTGTCTTCACCACATCACTTTTTTCTGTACATAATTTAGTTGATTTATGAGGGGACAGCTGAAAGTTCAAAAGTAATTTCAAACTGATCATCTGATCAGTGAGTTTTAAGATAAGAATACTATTTTTTTTGTAATGTGGATTGAATCCAGGATCTTTACACTGATCTACATCTATGCCCACTGTTTTAAATTTTTTTTTAATTGATGTGTGTGACATATGATCGCTATATTCACCTTGGGGACCAGTGCATACAGGTACCACATGTTAATCATTTTTATGTTCCCTTCCCTCCCTTTTGTCCTTCTCCATTCCTAGATGCCTTTTTTTTTTTATCTGTACAAAGTCTACATCTTTGTTTTCTAGCATCTGTCTTTTTCTTTTTTAAATTATTGCGGTACCTTAGTTTGTGCACTCAATTCTTATCACGAACTGAACTGGGAGAACAAAATCAGATTTCCCCTTAAGTTCAAAATTGAACCTAAGCATTGAATTTGATTCCATTCTTGTCCAATTTTGTTTGTAACCAGAAGAGTAGAGTCAGGTTCCTGATCTGAGGTAGCAATATATATATATATATATATATATATATACATATACATATATATATATGTATATATAGTGTTCATTATATTCTTATTTTGAGACAGTCTCCCTAAGTTACTAAGTCTTCTAGGCTGGGCTTGAACTTGTGAATTCTTCTGTCTCATCTTTCCATAATGATCAGATTATAAATATTATGTTTTAACACACTGATTGAAATTAATGTGTTCCAATATCTAATCAAGTTTTCTGATAGTTTCCACATCTTGTTGACTCAGAATTTGCTGTTAAAAAAAGTGGATACAAATGAAGGACCATCTGAATACACAAGATGGGATACATAGACAGCATTTTCTCTTAATTCAATGAATAGAAAGATTTGTACTAATACTATTTGTAGACAGGATATCGTGTCTGTATCTTGTACTATGAATAATCACTAGGAAGACAACAATACACAATGTATTAATTATTGTAACTGTGCTGCTAAGCAGTTTTGAAACTGTCTCACTGCTCTTTGTTTTTCAATAAAATTATTAAAAGAGAACAATGAGGGCCACAAGAAGGTCTTTATTGATTAGATAGCCCTCTCAAACAAGGGGATTGAAAGGAAATAGGCTGAGCTTTAAAGGCTCAAGTCAACAATGTCTGACATGGCTAGGCCTGTGGATAACCCACTACTAATATGGACTATTGGGCTATATTGGATTACTGTGCTGAATTCATGCACCTAACAGCATTTGCATGGCAAAAACAAACAAAAAGGGGGATATAAACAAAGGACCATTTTGTAGCAAAAATATCTGTACATATAAAACAGTTAGCATAGATATATAGCTACTTTCTCTTAGTTCAATAAGAAGAAAGTTTTGAATTAATAGTGTTTAGACAAGATATCATGTCTGCATCTTGTACTCTGAATAACTATTACGAAGACAACAATATGCAATGCAGTAATTGTAACTGTCCTACTAACCTGTTTTGAAACTATCTCATTGCTATTTCTTTCTCAATAAAATTAATATAAAAAAAGAAAAAAAAAGAATTTGCTCTTCACTAAAATACCTAAATAGATTTTTTGTACATACTATCAGTCTTCTTTCCACTACATTTACTACTGGCTCTTTTTACTTAAGCTCAATATCTTTCATTTATGTTATTCAAATTTAATTTGTATTAGAAAGAAAAAAAATTTAGGAATGGTGGGCCCAGAAGCACTGTGTGGAGACAACAGGAAGGAACTTGGAAGAACCCGTTTGCCCAGACATTCCAGGTACATGGTGAGGAGATGTCCAAACAGACCTCAGGGGAACTAATTTACATACAAATTCCCAAATTACTTTCTATTTTGTTTTACAACTATAGTGTGTGCTCCTATGATCTAATGTACAAAACCATTAGTTATCAAAGTTTGTCCATTTCTCAATTTCACTTGTTATTATTATTGCTAATTGTACTACTATAAATAGGATACCATATCTGTGTTAACCACATGCTCTCCCTTGGATAATAATATTGGGAAGCACTGGGGTAATATCATCATCAAAGCCCTATACGAAAGGACAGAAGACAGTTGCAAATAGAAATCAATATCTTACTCTCAATTAGTAGAGAAAGCAATTTCTTGGGACACACACAAACTAAGAATCTCTGACACACAGTTGAGATATTTGAAGAACAGACTCTAGACAGAGGATCTGATTTCAGGGATATAGCTACTTACTACAAAAATTTCACAAAATTCACAGAAATTACAATAAAATAAAATTTCTGTTTCTTTCTGAAATAGAAATGACAAGACAAAGGAGTAAAATGCAATTTCAAGCTCCTAACCGACTCAGAACAAATCCAGAGGTAACAGCATAGATGAAATTGGAAGTCACAAACATGAAATCTCTGAAATGATTACAAGTGAAATAAAGAAACAACTGCAGAGGGATATAGAGAAAATCAGATCAGAAATATTAAGAAATGATGGCTGCAATGAAAGAATCACTAAACATACCTAAAAAAGGCATTGATTAATAAAAGAGGAGCTCAGAAAAATAGTGGAAACTCTGAATAATAGAGGAAAGAAAAAGATTGCATGAAAAAATTGAAAGAGATACACATGAAATTAAAAATTCCTTAAAAGTTAACAAAACTGTTTGAACAAAACTGAAGTTAAACCTTCAGACCTTGAATGCTCACTTCACTAGCACATAAATCTCCAGACCTTGAAGACACAATTGCAGCTAGCAACCAAGAAAGGAAAGATCTCTTAAAAAAACAAGAAACCAAGAAATAATAATTCAACAGATACAGGATGAAGCAAGGATGGACAACATAAGACTAATAGGTGTGAATAAAAAAGAAGGAGATAGCACAAATGACACTAGATCCCAGAAATTCAGCAGAACATACTAAAATTGGTCAAGCAATGTCCGTGACTCACCCACAAGGCTGACACTGACACAGGATCTGCAAACTGCGGTACAGAGTTTTAGGATAAATCCTGAGGGGATTTGACTGATTTTGTCAGATACAGATACTGACTTTTCTTGTTATATAGGTTTTGCTTTATCTTTGTCTTAACCATCCAGCAGAAAAGTATAAAAATGAAATATAAAAAGTAAAGCCATATTAATATGCTGAGCTATGAAAGGCTCAAGTCAACAACTTCTGACATTGCCAGTCATACAGAAAACCCACTACTATTATGGACTATGGGACTATTTTGAAATATTTTGCTGAATTCACACACCTGTAGTATTTAAATGGTAAAACTAAATAAAAAAGGGGATGGAAATGAAAGACCGTTTTGTATCTGTATATTCAAAATAGTTAAGATAGATAAACTTCTATATTCTCTTAATTCAATGAATAGAGGTATTTGTTCTAATAGTGTTTGTAAACAGGATATCATGTCTGTATCTTGTACAATAACCACTGAGGCAACAATATGCAATTGAAACTGCCCTTCTAATTTGATTTGAAACTCTCAATGGTATTTGTTTCTCAATAAAATTATGAAAAAAAAGAAGCTCCTAGAATTAAAAAACAATCAATAGACTAGTAGGATAGAAGGTTTATACCCCAAATTCAATAGTATTCCTCTACACAGACAATAGACTCACTGAGAGAGAAATTAGACAAACAGTACCCATCATAATAGTATCCAAGAAAAGAAATACTTAGAAAATAATCTAACAAATGAAGTAAAAGATATGTACAGTGAACATTACAGCACTATAAAAAAGAGATCAAGGAGGATTTCAGAAAATGGAAAAATATTTCTTGCTCCTGGATAAGAAGGACCAATGTTTTGAAAATAGCTACTCCTAAAATTGTAACACAAGATATACCTTAGAGAGCTAGAGAAGACATTCCTACATTTAATTTGGAATAACGAAAGACCTAGAATAGCAAAGGCAATCCTGACCAACAAAGGCAATGTAAGAGCATTATAATCCCTAACTTAATGATATACTACAAAGCTACTTTGATAAAATCAGCAGGATAGTGGGAAAAAAAAACAATAACAACAAAAGCACCACCAAAACCACAAGCAACAACAACAAAGCAAGATCTGAGGATCAATGGAACTGATCAGAAGATTCAGACACAAGGATAAACACACTTAGCCATTTTATCTTTGACAAAGGGCCCAAACATATTCACTGGAAGATAGCCTCTTCAGCAAACGGTGCTGTAAAAACTGGCTCTCCACATGCTGAAAACTAAACCTAGATTCAGGTCTATCACCATGCATTCATATTAAGGCAAAAATAGATTAAAGACTTAATTAAAACAGAAACACTAAATCTACTAAAAGTGAAAATAGGTGGAAGTCTTGAAGACATAGAGGTAGGCAGAGGGTTCATGAATAAAACCAAACTGCATAGGAAATACTTGAAAGAATCAAAAACTGGGATCTCATCTTATTGAGAAGTTTTTGCATGTCAAAAGAAATCACCACAACATGAAAAACAACTCATAATTTGGGAAAATCTCCTAACCAACAGTCACTCAGACAAAAGACTTCTATCTAGAATACATGACAAATTAAAACAAATCAGGACCCCAAAATTCAAAGACCCAATCCAAAAATGGATATCTGAGATGAATATACCCTTCTCAGAGGAAGAAATACAAATGCAAAATAAACACATGAAAAAATGTTCCACAGTTCTGGTCATTCAAGAAATGCAAATTAAAATGACACAGATTCCATCTTGCTCAGAAAGAAACACTATCATAAGGAAATCAACTAAGAACAAATGCTGGAGAGGTTGTTGGGAAAAAGGTATCCTTCTGCACTGCTGGTGGGAGTGTAGGCAGGTACAACCAATATGGAAAACAGTCTCAAAAAACTAGGATTAGAAGTCCTGCTCAGGCCAGCTAATCCCTTTCTGGATATTTTTTTTTCAAAAAGTTGAAAACATCATACCACAGTGATACATATGCACCCATGTTTATAGCAGCACAATTTGTCATAGCTAAATATTGGAAACAACCCTAATGTCCATCACTCAAAGAATGGTTGAAAAAAGGTTTAGTATTTTTGTATGATGGAGAATTACTCAGCTATAAATAGAGAAATATGAGACTTTTTTGGGTAAATGAATGCAGCTTGAGGCTATACTCATAAGTGAAATAAAGCAGACCCACATATGTAAGCATCATATTGTCTCCCAGCGTCAGAACTCAGAAGCATAAATAAAATCTGAAAGGACAATAGGTATCATGAAATGGATGGAACCTTAATATAAGGAACCAATCATGGAGATGAAGAAGGGAGAAAGAACAGGAAAAAGTGAGGGGGAAAAATCATGCAAATATATACACAGGATGGATGAGATGATGGCAGTACTAATTTCTCTGTCTTTTTTTTTTTTTTTTTTTTTTTTTTTGTGGAACCAGGAATTGATCTCAGGCCCTTGTGCTTGTCAGGGAAGTGCTTATTCCATTGAGCCATCTCCTGGGCCCTCTATAAGTTTTTTTTAAAGTAGCAGTTAATGTCTAAAATTTTTACCGTGACTAACTCTATATGCTAGTATCTGTAATTTGAACAACTACATTGAGGACAGCAATGTGCAATCTAGCAACCACAGTTGAATAACTTTTATCTTGTTGTTTTAAATGTGTGTCATCTCTAATGTCTTATTCATTATTACTACACTCTCTTTAAAATGCATTTTAAAAAATGAAAAGTCAGGGAAATACATAAAGTTTTATTGAAAGGAAGTGTGAATGCTTAATTGTTTGGTCAGTCTTGCATGTGTATTTCTGGTAACTTGAGAAACAAAGTTGATGATGACAATAAGTAATATAACAATAATTGTTCATTTTCAATTATTGTTTCATAATGCTACAGTATTTGTATTTTTTTATATTATTTGTTTCTTTTTCATATTTGTTTTTCCTCTTTAAAAGAAAAATAATTAAGTTTATAAATAAAACATCTGCCATATCCCTCTAGGAGTTTACAATCTTTGGTTTTTAATTTTCTGTATTAAATTTAATTTTTATTCATTTTAATGAGAAGAAAAGATAAAATAACAATGAATCAGTTTCAAAACAGGTTAGTAGGACAGTTACAATGATTAATATATTGCATTTTGTTGTCTTCATATGAGTTATTCAGAGGACAGTATACAGATATGATATCTTTTCTAAACAATATCATTACAAACCTTTCTTCTCAAGGAACTAAGAAAAAGTAGATGTATATCTATCCTAACTATTATATATATATATATATATATATATATATATATATATATATATATATATATCAACAAAATGGTTCTTTATTTATATCCCCCCCATTTTTTTGTTTTGTCAAAGATGGGTGTTCCATTGCAGTTAGAGAAGCTGTATTTGGAGAAGTCTTTAAAGGGCTTTTTCATACTTGATGCCTGGGCAAAGATTCTAAGTACTTGAATTCAGCAAAATAACACAATACAGTCAATAGTTCACAACAGTAGAGAGTTATCAGCACAACTGGCAATTGTCTGAGGTTGTTGACCTGAGCCTTTTATAGCTCAGCACATTAATATAGCTTTATTTTTCATACCTTGTGGTAATACTTTTCTGCTGGATGGTTAAGACCAAGTTAAAGTAAGACCTGTATAAGTAAAAATGTAACTTTTGCTATCTGATGAGGTCAGTCAAATCCCCTCAGGATTTATCCTGGAACCATGTACAGCACCTTGTTTATCTTTTGTCAGTGGATGAGTCACAGCCACTGCTTGACAAATTTGCTCTCTGTGAACGACTGAGAGTTTTTCTCTCTAGGTGACTTTCCTTAGGCACACTGTACATCATTGATCACTTTCTTCTGTATCCCCATAATCTCCTTCATCAGAAAATTTGCCCCCGCTTAGTTATAGGATGTCACAGCAGAGGTTCTCTTACATCCTGAGTCCTCACTGACCTTGAAGGGCTAGGGCCAAAATATTGGCTATCTTTTTAATCCATCTATCTAGGAGCTTCCATTCTTTTTAAATCATATTTGATGGACTTTAATAAATAATTGTTTCATAGAAATGTATAAAATTTATTTTGTTAGGGTTTGCCTAACCTGTCAAATATTTCCATGTTGATTCTTAATCTATTACCTGACAGTTTTACACTGAGCCTTTGGGACAGTCAATTGATTATTTGATCATCTGATCCTCAGACATGATATTTTCCTTCTTGGATTTTCTGATTTGTGACACAGAAGAACGGAACCCCTAAAACTATGTTTTTTTGGGCTTTTTTGAAAATTGACTTCAGCTAGCATGGGGCAATAGAAATACTGAGGGAGGGTGGTTTCAAAATGTTTTTCACTAGAGGGTCATAGGAGCTTACTTGTGACTCTAAAATCCAAAAGCTTTATAAACACCAATTTTTTTGTTTGTAATTCAATAGACCACAAAACTTGACAAAAGTCATTTAGCAACAAAATTGAATCTGATTTTTAGTTGAGGTTCTCTTTCTATAGGCATTGATCTCCAGGCAGTGAGGGCTGCTTCTGTAGGACAGCACTTCAATCCACAAGGTTAACAATGCTGGCCTTGGCCCCTAATCTTTGGTAAGGCCGCTTCTTTCCCTTCTCATTTCAGTCCTAGAAGTAATGGCAGCTCATCTGAGTCTTGCTAGTTCCTGGGCTGTCTCATTGTCCCCTTTCCATTATTCCTCTGGTTTTGCAACAGGTTGCCTATATAGAATTCCCTTGAGTGAATTACTTAGAATGGAAACCAACTTTTGAAGTGGTTCATGACTGATGAGAAAGACAGAAAACTATAAATCCCTGAGAGGACAGTACATATTCTGGCTCTGGCTGTTATTTATATATAATAAAAACAAAAAAAAATTTAAGGGATAACTTAGTAGACTTCTCTCAGTGATCTAATGGTGTGGTCTCTACAGTCAGATTTTACCTGGGTTGAAATCCCAGATCCTCCACTATCCAAATGAGTCACCTTACCCAATGTGCTCACACTGTCTTTATTTTAGTTTTCCCTTCTGCAAGCTAGGAATTTTAAAAACACTAACTTTAGATTATCATCGTGAAACTTAAAGGAAAAAATTCCTTATTTGCAATACTTTGGAATTTAGAATTTTGGGGGATATGCATCTTATATTCATCATATAAAATTAGCATACATCATACCATACAACACATACAATTAATCTCTATTTATGTAGAATACTATGAATCACCTAATAGCCAGTTGGAATTGAAGGCACCAACCACTAATCAAATATTGCCATTTTCTGCAGTTAAAAGTCAGATTTAGTTTTGTTGAGAAATAAATTTGGTCAAGCTTTGTGGTCTAATGAATTAGAAAAAAAATGGTTATTTTAAAAGCTTTGGGATTTTAGAGTCATGAGTAAGGGTCTACAGCCCTGTAATGGAAAACATTTAGAACAATGTCTGTTGCATAGTTTGCATTAGATAAGCATTACCAAAAACACTGTTCACGTTGATGTTGATTCATTTTTCTCCATCCAGCTTGATAAAGAAGTTCCCTCTGGTGGAAGGATCCCAGACCTTCCCATACATACTAGGTAGTACCAAAATCATGGTACAAATCAACCCAAATTTCAAAGTTCTAAAATGCCTTGTCTTTCGCAGTAATTACCACAGCTCCACAGAAAATACCAATGATCATGGGAATTTAGTAAACCAAGTTCTGAGTAGGTAGAAATCTAGTTATGCTTTGTGGGGAAGAAACATCTCTTTTGTGGAATACTATTTAACATAACAGCCCAAACATGAAGAAAATAGTGTCTGAATTTTCGTTTCAGCCTCTATTGGAATGATGCAATGGCGGTGACTTAGTCCCTAGCAAAATTTAAACTCTTCTTCAGGCTGGCTCCCTCCTTAGCCATGCCGTCAGTCTTATGTCACCATTCTAAGATCAGCAATTTTGTGTTTCTTAATCTTTGATGGGGGTTCAGTAGGCTACATTGTCTTGAAAATTTGAGTTGCAGGTTAGGAGTAGGATTTGTATTTTAAACTTTAAGATATAATATTAAAAATGCCTCTCAAAGATAAAGTATAGAAAAGCCTTCAGATTTTCTGAAAATGGGGACTGTTTGCCTCTTTAAAGTTGGATGAGTTAGAATATCATGGATTTCCTTTCTAATGTGTCTTTGCTAGGATTATCACTTTTCTTGATGATTAATTATATTTAAGGCTTTGAAGCACTAACAGGCACTTATTTGAACTCACAATTTGAGCCCTACAGTACAGAAATCAAAATTCTTTGACTGAAATCCCTGTTTTGTTCTTTGAAAAATTTCCTTTCATTATTTCTGCAGAAACATATTTCCTATGTCTCTTCAGAAATAGTTCTCTTGGTACTGCACATGGAGAATTGTTCCCCATCTTTCCTGACATTAATTGTTCCAGAAGGCTCTGATGTGTCTCAGCAGAGTCATTAGCCTCACTGGGGGCTTTGGAGACTGAGACAAAGCTTGCTAGAGGCCAAATATTTGGGTTATTCTCTCCCTCACCAGGCCTACGCTCCAGCAGCAGAATGACTATGATCACAGGCAGGAAGGTCCACATGGTCAGAAGATGAGAGCACAGCTCCTAAGCCAAGGACACACCCTCCCCCACCGCCCAGGTCATCGTCTTGTGGCTATTACCGATGCATCCTGGGAGGGTTTTTCTTTTTTGGGTCTCTGTCCAACTTGTCTCTGAGGTTACCTCTGTTTGACTGACTTCCCTTGTTTTTGAACCTGATTTGGGAAAATTTAATTTATTCAGTTTAAATTTCTGTTGCTAAAATGCTTTCAGTTGTTAGTTACATTATCATTTATGCACTCGTGCCACTTACTGAAATTATTATTTTGTAATATCCTTTGTTTTTCTGCTGTACTTACATATAAATATGCATCAACATAGTCATCAATATTGTAGGTTTTGGGCTGAAGAGACGGCTCAGTGGAATAAATGCTTCCCTGGCAAGCACAAGGGTCTGAGTTCAATCCCCGGTTCCACAAAACAAACAAACAAACAAACAAAACAAAACAAAAATATTGTAGGTCTTTATATAACATCCTGTGTCTCTGTATATCAATCAGTGCTCTTCAGGTTGAGCTACAGTAAAACACTGTAGACTGGGTGGCTTCAACAACAGGGGCTTGTTTCTCATAGTTCAGGAAGCTAGAGGCACATGATCAGCATGCCAGCACAGCTGGGCTCTTGTAGGGGTCCTCTTCCCTGCCTGATGACAGTGGCCGCTCCACTGTGTGCCCATGTGACCTTTCCAGTTAGTGTATTCATGGTCGGGGTGGTAAGCTCTCCAGTGTCCCTTTCTGTGAGTTATTGGCAGTAATCTCATGCATAGGCTCCACATTTGTGAGCTCATCTAAACCCACACATTGAATGGCACCTCACTGGGTGTTAGGGTATGAACATGTATATGATAAGCAAACAGAACAAGGTCAAATATGAATTTAAAACCAGTAGAGAAAATGGAGTATGTAATAGTAATAAAACTACAAGAAGGCACCAAACTCAAAAGTACCATATATTAATTTGAACCAGTGTCTGCTTTTTAATAATTCATCTTGGAAATGTGCAACTGAGAGGATGCCCATATGAAGCATTGGTTGAAGGCCCACACCTTTCAGAGTATCCTGTCATTTGCATTTCTGACTCCCACACCATTGTTGCTTTACACATTGGCCCATTCTCACCCCACAGGGGCCCAAAGACCAGATTCATAGCAAGCTCCTGAGAAAAGATCCCCAGGGATTCAGCAAGCAAGGCCAGAGGAAGCTGTTGCCATGCAAGACCTGGGAGGTGGGTCTGTGAGTCCTCCTTGTCTCTGATTCCCACAGCCCATGTCCAGGAAATCCAAGCACAGCCCACTGCATTTATCCAAACACTTTTTCTGAAATCCCTGAGAGAGAGGCAGCTAAAAGATGGCATGCTTGGGAGAGAGTGTCAGAGGAGAGGGGAGCCTGCAGCCAGGGTGCATGCCAAGGATCCCACTCATCAGGCATTTCCGTTGTTGCAGAAAGCAAAGGGAAGGTGTGAATTCTTTTACTGAATTCTTCGCACTGTTTTCCCCAGTGGCAGACAACCTCCTATCTTATGCATTTCTTTATTCAACTATAATTTAGTGAGTAGACACTGGAGCCAGCAGATAAAATTTGAGTCTTGATTCTCCCACTTATTAACTGTGTGGGCTTGGGAAATTCCTTTGCATATTCAGGCTTCTTTGTTCATTTACAAAATGAACTAAAATTAGTGGCTGCATAATGCTGTCACTGGAGTAAATGGGATAAAGGGAGAAACACCTAGCATCATACAGAGTACGTAGTAAGTACTCAGTAAGTATTAGGGGCTCCTAATTTTATTGTGGCTGCTCTTGTTCGCTGAAGAGATTGAATCCTGTCTCTGGCTCTGGTTCCTGGAGTCTGTGTGGCTTTGGACACATCACTTAACTACACTGCCTGTGTTTCTTTACAGTGGAGATGACAATATTGCCTGTCATGTGATTATTTTGAAGATTGCATAGGCTAATATATTATAAAATCCCTGGAACTGTGGTCAATTCTTAGTGTGCTAAAAATCTGTCTTAATACTAGTTTTGAGTATTATTATTACCACACTAATTTAGTTAAAGAGAAATCTACCTACGCTTTACCTACGACTTTCAAAACCAAGAACTTCAGTTTCAAAGAAATGTACTTTTCAAGGTCATGGCAACATCCAATGAACTATACTGCAATTAAAAGCAGAACAGATTACATTATAAATCTTGGAGTAACTTTATTAATGAAATGATCTCAGTTTTTAAAACATGAACAGGCTATACTTGATTCCTACAATTGAGATTTTCATAAATATTAGCCTATGCATTAAAATCTCCACTGCATAAACCTTGCAGGCAAACCTTGAGGCAATCAGAAGATTTGCCTCAGCAAAATCTGAAACAATAATGAAAAGGACATTGAATTGTAAGAATTGACTACAGATGCTGAAGACTGAATTATGTAAATTAATACTTAAACTTCAGGCAGTGAAGTCACAATGTTCACAGATTAGAAACCCTGCTCTTTACTCATGGGAAGGCACTGTGGAGTGCTAGTGAGCTGGGGAGGGCTTAGTGCCCTCCAGGCCTAGAGAAGAAGGGGTTGGAGGGTGGGATGTGGCTAGACAGGGTGTGGAGGTGGATTCCTAGGGAGGTGACTCAAATCTTCAGACTACTCACTTCAGAGATTTGAAGTAATCTATGTACCGCCTCTTGTGAACAATATGACACTTCACGCTCCTGTTTTTCAGGGAGCCAGAAAGACTTAGCAAATTCCCCATTAAGGTGGTCCAGTTGAATGATTTAAAGAAGGCTTGGGATTCTGTTCTCAGAGGGAGATTATAGTTGAGGAACAGGAGTTTGGTATTTTCTGGTATCACTGGAACTTCGTGTTGTCCCTGAGGAAGTATAACAAGTCCCTCCTGAACTGCTGTACCCAGGCCTCCTGAAGGACAGACAAGCAGGTCCCTGGAACTTGTGTCTGTTTACACAAGCTCAAATGTAGTGAGACAGGCACTCCCCCCCACCCCCCGCCTCTGTCTGCTTGACATGACCTGAGTTTTACCATCCTGTCCTTGGAATCCTCTGAGGCAAATGTTCTTATTCTCTGCATCATCCCCACCCAGCTTGCAATGGAGAAAACTGAGAGCCAGAGAGGGTGAGTGGCAGATTCAGAGTTACACCATTAGTGTCTATGAAGCTGGAGTTGCTGCCCTGGGTGGGCTCCAGGCTTCCTTTACCTACACAGAGAAAGGGTAGTTTTCCCCCCACTTATGGAAATATCCTTTGTAGATTTCTGTCCAGGATTTTTAAAAAAATGAATTCCCATCAAACAAATTGCTATATATTTTACCAAGGATTATTTTTCTATGTTTTGTATTTGGAAATTTAGTTTTTCAACCTTTCATTGTCTTGGTGAGAAATTATAGCCTCAACTTGTATTTCTTGATAATTTTCTTTTTTTTTTTTTGTATTTGTTTTTTGTATTTTAGTACAGGGTCTACAGGGTTTCACTATGTAGGTTGGACTTGTAGTGATCTTCCTGATTACAGCTTCCCAAGTGCTGAGATTACTGGCACACACCGCCACATCCAATCTCAAATGTCTGTCTCAGTGTGCCCGGGGGTTGGGGTGGGGGTGGGGGGTA
>PVKA01016311.1:0-48189 GCA_004027165.1 Ctenomys sociabilis | reverse complement strand
TTGCCAGGGTAATGCTTATTCTACTGAGTTAGCTTTCTGGCCCCTGGATTTGAATCTTAAGTTCCCTTTCTTACTGACTTTGTAACTTAAATAAATCCCTTAATACTATTTTCTCCTCTGTAAAATGTAGACAATTATACCTATTTCAAAGACTTAAGTGGATTAGCAATTTACAACTGACCACTAAACATAGCCTGTTATTATATTATTATTATTATTATTATTATTATTATTATTTCAATCAGCCTTCTACAAGGATAAGTTATGAAAAAAAAATAACATACCAAAGGAGATCACATTGCTGGCTGTCTTGGTATTGGTGAGAAAATATTTTATTTCTGATGTCTTCTAAAAATTATATTCAAATTTAATTTACTTAAGCATGTAGAAATTATTTCAATAAATATCTTGTTTCAGTGGACTCAACATGCTGATTTAATTTCTTCTTGCTCATTACACTGATGAGGTTGAACAGTGGCCATGCGGTTACGAGGACAGTTGAAGGCACCACCCCATACTGGACAGAGGAGATCCCCAGTAGTACATGGGTTACACATAATCTGCGTAGAGGAGGAAGATAGCGTATATCATGCAGGGCTGTACATAGGAGCATGGGAGGAACACAGGGACCGGCAGGAACAGTGGAAGGCAAGCTTTTGAGTATGGAGAAGGCTTGTTGTCTGCTGCTTTCCTTAGAGGATGTGCCTGACTCCACTGAATAATTCTGCAAACTACCCAGGATCAGGAACTGCCTGTGTGCCCCTTTATTCATCCAGCAGCCCTTATCCACGAGAGCAGCACAGAGATAGAAAACTGAAGTTAGAGTGTGTAAGGCTTTCCAGAGTCCTCCCTGTCGAGGAAGCAAATGATACTGGCCATGCTCCAAGACTTACACCATGTCAACATAATCATCAGCTCCTTCTCTTGTTCGTAAATCCTAGCATAGGCCCCAATGGTGGCCGTATGCCTTAGCTACTTTCTTGTTATTGAGACACAGTACTTCATCCTCACAGCTCTAAGGAGGAGAGGTTTATTTTGGCTCATACTTTTTTAAATTAATTTTATTGAGAAAGAAATATCAGTGAGACAGTTTCAAAACAGGTTAGTAGGACAGTTACAATAATTACTACATTGTATATTGTTGTCTTCATAGTGGTTATTCAGAGTACAAGATGCAGACATGATATCTTGTCTAAACAATAGTAGTCCAAATCTTTCTTCTCACTGATCTAAGAGAAAGTAGCTGTATATCTATTCTATTCTATTGTAGAGATGTAGTTTACAAAAGGGACCTTTCTTTATATCCCCCTTTTTTGTTTAGTTTTGTCAGACATGGGTATTCCATTGTCATTTAAATATGGTAGGTACATGAATTCAGCCAAATAATACAATATAGTCCAATAGTCCATAACAGTAGTGGATTATCCACTGGACTGGCAATGTCAGAAGTTGTTGACTTGAACCTGACAAAAGATCTACAAGTTGCTCTATAGGGTTTCAGGGTAAATCCTGAGGTGATTTGACTGACCTTGTCAGATACAAAAGTTTCATTTTTTTGTTGTATAGGTCTTCCTTTACCTTGGTCTTAACTATCCAGAAGAAAAGTATAAAAACGAAGTATAAAAAGTAAAGCGCAGCTGACCAAATACCTCAGCAAATTAAAGCACCTACAAGCAGGTGCAGGGCCCAGGTTCAATGTGCTGGCCCTGCCCCCTGGGTCAGGCTGAGATAGCAATTGAGACTGGGTATGGTAAACAGGCAGATCACTGAGTCTGATCTAGTAATGAGATCCTGAACACCCTGTAGACCCTTCCCTAAAATATATTTTAAAAAGTAAAGCCATATTAATACACTGAGCTGTAAATGTCTCACACTTTATGGAGGCTTCAGTCTATAGTCAACTGACTCCAAGGCAGGGTGGTGTGGCAGGGAGAAGCAGCTCATTGTATGGCAGGCAGTGGGCAGAAAGACGAATCAAGGAAGGCTGTACCAGTGGATTCCTCTGTTGATGAGCTGTGCAGCTACATGTGTTATTAGGAGGAGGGTCCCGGAGGGGGAGGTCCTTGGTGGTGTGACTCCAGAATAATGTGCTCTTGTCTCCACCTCCTCCCTTCTCTCTCTACTCTCTGGGCGGCACGGATGAAACACCTTTCCCTCTGCCATGTCCCTCCACCTGTCTGTGTTTTGGAGCCTGATGACCGTGGGCTAGTGCCATGGGCCAAAATAAATTTTCCTTATATGTGGTGGGTATCAGGCATTTTGTTCCAGAAACCACAAAATAACTAAGACAATTAGATAGAAATACTAAGGTAAATCCCTGTAACATTATCTAAACCATATGTGTAAGAAATGAAAAGGGCCCTTTGACTAACAGGGTCCCTGAAATAGTGTCTAGCACATAGTGAACACTTATTTAGATATTTGTTAATGAATCTAAGCCTACCATGGGTGTGATTAAAAGGATTCAGTGCGTAGACCACAGAGATGTGCAGGCCTTCTTGCTGACCACAAAGTCAGCTCTTTGATTGGAAACCTGAATCAGTGTTCGACTTCAATTCAGATCTTGGATCATCCCTGTCAGAATCATCTCAGATGGTTCTGCTCTGTGACATCCTGTTTCAGATGGCCCACATCCAACAAGTGGTATTGTAGAAATGCATTCCAGATGCTTCTTAGCCCTAACTACAGTTTAAGAATCACCAGGCTATATAACAGAATGTGTGTGTTTTGGAGAAATGGAAGGGAAGATGCGATCTGCTGGCTAGTAGAGGCCCATTCTGTCACTGAGCCACCCAAGAGTGGATGTAGGGTTTGCTTCTTTTGCTACCATGGACCATTTTTTTCATCGGCATATATAGGGGCACTTCATCATGAAAAGCCTTGTTCCTTTTAATTGTGGTTTTCAGCTTGTTTTACTTTGTTTTGTCCTTCATTCCTAGAATGTATTTTGCTTATTTTTGTTTCCTTAAATCTAAGGGTAGCTAAACTGGCTATGCACCTTGGTTTCCATACTCTGACTCCTAGGTTCAAAGTTATGCTTCTCTTGTCTTGATATGATCTGATGTGAAATCCCAAGCGCTGCTCACCCTGATGACTGCATGGTGTGCCCCTAGGAAGTGAGTAGAAGCTCCTGATAACACACTGTGTACATGCTTGGGGACAAGGACATGCTGCAACTACATGCAGACCCTCTGCTTTGAACTTGTCAGTTCAGTTCTTTCCTGCATCCACTAAGGCTGCTCTTGCCGCTACTGCTGCTTCTACATCTGTGTCTTCAGATCCCAGCAGCCATCCTGACTGTCACAGGGGATAAACAATGTTTCCCAGAAGTTAAAACATCTTCTTTAGCATCTGAAGGGAAAGACCTTAAGGTGATGGGTGAACAGAGTAAAAGTTTGGTGCCAAGCTTCAAGTGCACCTGTCTATCACTGTAGGTGCCTGGAATCTCCATCACTTCTGGCCAGGCCAGCAGTATGGCATCAGATATTGCCAGGCAAAGGCTACAGTCATAGTATCATGGTATATATGTGGTTCATGTTCTCTTTCTTGTTAATATCTATAAACTTACTTTCAGAGGTCCACGTGTACTTGACCATGGCTTATCTTTTGCACATTGTCATTGCAGGGTTCCCAGGCAAGCTTTTACTGAACACACCAATTGCATGCTTTTCTTCACATGTTGTGGCTGCCTATTAGCAAGATAGTACTTCATGGTCCCTCCATTCTTCCCAAGACATTCCTTACAGGCTACCTCAAGCCTCTCTAGTACTGTGGGTGAGCTGAGGTCTTGCACTGGCCTGGGTTGCTCCTGAGTATCCTAGGGGGCTCCTAGGAAGGAATAGGGGTGCTCCTTGCCCATCACTCAGCCCTTTATGCCAGCTAGAGTGATCAGGGCTCAGAGATGAGATGCTTGGCAGTTATCCTGAGATCCCATCTGCTTTTCCATTCTCAATCTCATCTGAAATATGAAACTTCTCTTCTCTGGAGCAAACACCTAACTACTTCTCTGCTGCCCATTGCGATCTATTGTCACCACACTGCTTTTTGTTCAAGTCACCCAACAACTGGCCCTCAGTGCAGGGACAATACAGTAATGCTTCAAAGGAGTCTGGCTATCTAGTAGAGGACCTGGGTAGAAAGGAGACATGTGTGCACATTCACCAGCTCTACAGGGAATTACTCATCTCTTTGGATAACTCTCAAAAGGCAGGGAAGTGTTTGTTCAGATTATATAGTTTCTCTAAGCTGAAAAGGTCTTTAGAAATGATCTACACAATTCTTTATCACACATGGATTTGAAGAAATTTTCCCATGGGGGACAGAATCAAATATCTTCAGGTAATCTAATTGGTGATATTACTGCATAACACACTATCCAACTCAAAATCATGACAGTTGTTAATTTTCCAATGCATTTAAAGGACTCTATTTCTTTCATATAAATGCCAAAGAAGTTTGATTCATTATGTAAAGATTCCCAAATGATCTTTTAAGCAAGTTGTTATGTAAATACATGGAGAGAAAAACTTCCTGAACTCAGCTATTGCTGGCTGTATTTGAGCTATCGAGTTATATTTGGAGTCAGATGGCTGGCCTACATCGAATTTAGGGGAAACAAAATTACAGATCTTTAGTTAAAATGCCTGGAGCAGCTCAAAATGGTTTGATCTAAATCTGGAAACCATTTTCTATGGAAAAGGCCTCAGTTGATGTAATAGGGGGCAATGATATAGTAACACATGGATTAATAGATCCTTTAAGGCCAAAAGGTACTTTAAGCAAAGTTATCTTTGGAATAATTGTACTCGCACAAATTGTTGCTTCCCCCTCCCACTGGATTAGAAGAAATAAGAATCAGAGTCAATTAGATCCAGAATTTTCACTAAGATCAGGCTTAGAATCCAATTATAGTAATGCCCAGAGTTCTGGTGGTTGGTAAGAACTGGTTAGTTTTTGAGACAGAAGGTCTTTGCAAACTTATACATGTAGCAGAGCACATTCCTTCATGTTACACTGTGCATAGACTTCTTTGGTCAAAGTATTTCTGCTTCATGGCATTTTATTTAGTTTGTGTTATGTTGGTATGATAAGAAAGTTGATGGGGTTAAACAGAAACATAAAAAAATGAGCACCATCCTACTGGGTTAATTCTTGGAACCCAGTGCTTTGGTACTGACAGAAATGTCAAAGGATGCATCTTGGAGAGGCATCATCGTCTTTCTTGATTAACTTTAGAAACTCCTGACTTCTCTTTGCAGTGACTGCTGTTTTTCATTGTTAGATTTGTCCAGAATCCTAAAGTATATTTTGTTAATTTTGTAATGAAAAGTTGTTATGGTCTGTGTGTGATGTTTCACCATTCTTATGCTGAAACCTACATGTGTAATAGCATTAAAAAGCAGGGCCTTTAGAAAGTGATTGGGTCATGGATGGGTCGTAACAAATGCAGTCAGTGTTCTTACAAAAGAAGCTTGGAAGAGGCTCTTCTTACCTTCCATGCTGTGTGGTGTGGACACAGCAGCAAGGAGCCACATATACAGAGACAGTCCTCTCCAGTCATCAAATCTAGTAACACTTTGAATTTGGACTTCCTGACTTCTAGAACAGTGAGCAATAAATCTCTGCTGTTTATAAGTCACCCAGACATCGGAGGTATTTTTGTTATAATAGACCAAGTGGACCAGGACACTGGTGTTCCATTTTAGATAGAAGAGTCCATCTTGTCCCTTACTTCATTTTTACTTAAATTTGAAAGAATATCACTCATCTAGCTACTTCACCATTGGAAAAGAGATATGCATGTTTCAGGTTTTAGGCCTTAAAAACGCCTGGTCAGAGGCATGCACTATACACTGAAAATTCTCTGTAATATTTGACTTGATGCCTTCTGCATCTTGCTTATTTGCCAGGATCAACTTTCTTAACCACTCACCTAGATGCTTATTCTCTCACTTTACCCTTTGTCTCACTAGGAACTGCTATGGTATGGGTCCTGAACATTCATTCCCCAGAGACCCCTCTGTTAAGGATTGGGCAGCTGAAGCAGTCGAATTTTTAGAGCTGGAGCCCAACATGAAGTTTTTATTTGACTTGGCATGTGCCCTTGAGGGGAACTCCCCAGCTCCTCTTTTCCTCGTGTGTGGCCCACAAGGTAGTCTTGCTCTGTCACATGCCACAATCATGATGTACTGCCTAGACACAGACCCAATACAAGGCAGACAACCTATCAGGAACTGGGGCCTCCCAACACAAGCACAAATACACTTTCTCTTTACAAGATGGTCACCTCAAGTACCTGCGAACAGTGGCAGAAAGCTAACACATGACTCTTCTATGATGCGAGGTCACCAGCTCTCCTTTATTTTGGTGTTGAACTTATGAACTCTTTGGGGATACAGAATATCTGTATCGCCAAGTCACAGAAGACTTCCTATTTAATGTGCTTGATCTTGTTCATCGAATACTGTCCCCATGGACTCTAATCTTTGAGGCAAGACTGTGGAAATGTTCACCTTACACACGTCATTCATTATTTTATGAATTACAATCCTGCATTCTTTATGACTTACTTCAGATGCTTAAAAATTGCAGAGGTTGAAAATATTCCAGGTAAAAGTACACTGTGTGCCCTTATTCTCTAAATAAGCAGACACATCAACCCCTGGTGTGATCTTGGGATTTATGAAACAAAACTGTGTAGGTGGAAGACAGTGGCAGGGCTTTTTATAGAGCCTAAAGAAGTTGGCTAAATTCCCATTGCTTGTGACCTAAGTGACCACAGCCATCATGAACAGACGCCAAGTGAAATGTATAAGTCAGCTCTCCCATTGCTATACACAAATGCCTGATCCTTACAACTTAAAGAGGTTTAACTTGGTTCGTGTTTTTTTTGTTTTGTTTTTTGTCTTTTTTGAGACAGGGTCTCACTGTGCAGTTCAGGCTGGCCTTAAGCTCACTTTGTAGCTCAGGCTGGTCTCGAACTCACAACAATCCTCCTGCCTCAGCCTCCCTAGTGCTGGGATTACAGGCATGTGCCACCACGCCCGGCTTGGTTCGTGTTTTAAAGAGGATTCCAGCCATGTTCACCCAGCTCCAAGGCAGAAGCATCGTGATGGAAAGATGTCATGGAGCCAAGCTGCTTACTGTGTGGCAGCCGGGAAGCAGAGCAGGGGAAAAGCACCAGAAAGAAGGCCAGGACCAGAGAGAGCATCCACACCCCCAGATGCATCCCAAGGTGGGCTCCTCCAATCCCAGAAGGGCTACCAAGCCAATGGGGTTGAAGCCTAGCTAAACTGCCACACTGAGCATCCAAGCTCACATGGATTTTCTGGCTATAGTACCATGACCTCTGCCTCAATCATTATTAACAATGTTTTGAGAACCTGGGGTATTGATGTGAAATGTATATTCTCTGGGAGAGAGGAACAAAATAACCTGAATAGAACACGCAGCATTTCAGTGAGAGTTGCTAAAGATGAAAGGGGGAGGAGATGAGACGAGGCAGCTCACACAGAGGAGAAGGAAGCACATGCTGTGGCAGCAAGGAGGGTAGTCCTTGGTATGTCTGTGGGAAAAACATCTGAGGAGAGGGGAACCGAGAAGACAAAGAGCATGAGCAGGCCAGTGTGTCTGGAGAGGAGTGAAGAATAGGGAAATGAGTAGAGGTGGGGTCCAAGAGGTTGGGGTGGGGAGTGCACAAGGTTCTGATAGGATTTTCTTCTGAGTGAGTAGGAGGAGCATGTAGCTTATGTTTAAAGATGAGACCTCTGATGTCTGTGTCAATGACAGAAGCAAAGGCCATAAGGACAGACACAGTGGTGGGTGGAGGTATCCAGGTAAGAGATGCTGGTAGTGAGGTGTTGGGAGCAGGGAATGCATGATCACGGGTCAGGGTCTCACCACACAGCTCAGACTTGTAGTGATCCTTCTGTTTCAGCCTTCCCAGAGCTGGGATTACAGGCATGCACCACCACATCTGGTTTCAGTGGCTGGCACAGCATGCCCAGAGTTCCAGAACTGGCAAAACATACCTTACCAGGGATTGAACTCAGGACCTTGCACTTGCTAGGCTGACACATACATCACTGAGCTATCTCCCAAGCCCCTCAGGCTATATTTTGAAGGCAACAGCAAAAGGTTCTTCTGTCAGACCAGATGGGAAGCAAAAGAGAGGAGTTAAAGATGATTGCAAGATATTTTAACCTAGTAAACAGTCTCAAATCTTAAAGATAGTGTTTAAGAAATATTTTACTTGAGTCATCTGTGGGCAAGAGGATGCACCTTGAGGCTGTATGTTAAGTGAGACAGATCCGACACACATGCTTAAATAGCACACGGTTCCTTGTACATGAGAAACTCAAATTATAAAGCACAAAATAAAAGATAGATAATAAAGAGTAGGGAGATAGCGCTTTCTCAAGGGGAAGGGGATCGAGAGCTGGAGAGAGCAGGGATCAAAAGGAGGGACAGAGGATGAAAAAGGGAATTAAGATGTGCTTCACATATGTACCAGCTCCACACAGGGAATTTAGGCTCACAGGCACTGTAGACACATCCAATAATAACAACAAAAATGCAAAGATCATGCAATAGGAATCCAACAGGCAGGCCAAATAGCTCAGTGGATTAAAGCACCTACAAGCAGGCACAGGGGCCAGGGGCTGGGAGGTGCCATCCCTGGGATCTGCTATGCTGGCCCCGCACCCAGGGTGTGCTGAGACTGTAATTGAGACTGGGCATGGTGGTGTGCACCTGTAATCCCAGCTCTTGGGAGGCTGTAAACAGGCAGATCACTATGAGTCTGATCTATAGTGAGACCCTGAATATCCTGTAGACCCTTCACTAAAATACAAAAAACAAACATAAAAACCCAGTGTCTCTGTTAAAATTGCTAATGTTTTATTTTCTTAGTTTATATAGCCATATATGCTTATACTTTTTTCTAAATATAGCTTTTATATCTGCTCCACTGCAAAGTTATTTATTTTACTCAAATAATATCAAAACTGGTTGAATTTTAGGATTGTAATGCTGGTGACTTGGACCAGGGTGGTTGGAGCTGTGGGGTGGGAAGACAGGAAGAAGGGTCACATTTACATATTCTCATAGTAGACCCCAGAGGAAGAATAGGTGGAAAGTACAAAGGACAAAGCAACATTGTCCATTTAGTTGCTTCTTCAAAGTACCACAGCCTGTGTAGACAACCAATAGAATTCATTTCCCACGGCTGTGGCCGCGGGAAGTCTGAGATCACAG
The DNA here is from genome assembly GCA_004027165.1 of Ctenomys sociabilis. Taxonomy (NCBI): domain Eukaryota; kingdom Metazoa; phylum Chordata; class Mammalia; order Rodentia; family Ctenomyidae; genus Ctenomys; species Ctenomys sociabilis. Next base: position 38,934 of record PVKA01016311.1, on the reverse strand, counting down.
TTAAATCTGCTCAGGTGACTTCTTTCTAGTCCCTATATTACCATGCAGACTATCAATCTTTTGTCTCCCTAACATGGCAGAAGGAGGCTGAACTTGCTTTCTGGTCTCCCTCTAATGAATGGACCAATTTGATTCATAAGGGCTCCACCCTCTTAATCTTAAGACCTCCTCATACCATCAAGTGGGAGATTAGATTTCAAACTATGAATTTTGGGAGGATGCAAATATTCAACCCATTTCAGAGAAGAACTGGAGAAAATAAATTGTCTTAGTGTGTTGGTGGTGAATGAGCTTTCGTCACTAAGAATAAAACTATTTTTTTAAAAAAGAATAAAAAATATTAGGTGATATCTTTAATTTGTGGGTGGGCTCATTCAATAATGATTACCTAATGCCTTCACGATGCCTTGGAAAAAGACCAGATACCACAGACCTCTCGCAGAGCTCCTGTCCTAGAGGATGGAGGCATCGTAGGCATCCAGATGCATGAAAACATCAGAAGGTAGGAAGCACTGAACAGAGAGGGAAGTGGGGGAGGGGAGCACCAGGGAATATGCATGCCTGCTGTCGATTTTTAGAATTTGTCCACTAATGTCTGAGTTTTACCTTATGTTTATTTCTTTTAACACCTTGATCCTGGGAAATGCATTCATTTTATTGATTACCAATAAAACAAAATATCAGTTACACAGTATTTTTAGATTCTTCAGAATATTAAAGTGATTATGACTGGTCCCCTTAGTGAGTCTCTTAGGCATTTTTTGTTTCTTCATAGGGATGCTAGAATATTTCAGTGGTGAGTCTCAAACTGTACTTGGCTACAAGGTGATCAGTGCAGGCAACTTGGTTTTGATACTACTCAGGATCACCTTTATTTAACTTACACAGGTTGTCCTCATTAGGGCTTTCACTTAGAACTGTATTAGAGCACTCATGTACTATATTTTTAGCATCTTACATAAACTTCTCCACAAATGCCAATGCCCATTATATAATCAGCCCTGCAAAGGCTTTCCTCCAGCCCCTTAGGAACTTATATTAGGGGCACAGCAATGGGTATGGGGAAGCCCTGCTCAATGACAGCAAAAGTTCATGTCCCAAGGGTCATCACTTCCCCCTGAACAGGGTTGGGTGTGCACCTCCAAAAGGTGTCTTCCCATATCCCCCTCTCCTGCCCCTAGCCTTCCCTTTCTGCTGTTACGTATCCATCAGGTGTCACACTGCCGTGGTCCTGAGCCTGGGAGATTCAGCTTCTCTTACTCTGTGCAGACCAACTGCTGGGACTTAGTGCCAGGAGCAAAGGGGGCTCTGGTCCCCCTTTTTCACAGATGGCAAAGGAGGCTCAGGGAAACCAGGTGACTTCTTTCTAGCCCCAGAGGATAAAGACAGTCAGTACCAAAGGACTCCCTCTGGAGATGGGTTCCACTACACAAGCAGCTTCTTCTTAGATCTATTTTATTAAGTATAACACAATGAGAAGTATGAGGGGGTGGTCTCCAAAGCCATCCATGTATTGTGTGTAGAAATGCTATCAGCTGTGTATTCACTATAGGATACTTTATGGTTTACTGTTTTCAATGAATTGAATGGAATGTTACCAACCTGAAACAAGTCAGGAAATGGACAGGACTTTGCTGGGCTATTTATTTATTTACATCAATACTAAAGATTAAAACCAGGGCTACAGTATACATGTACTCTACCACTGAACTACACCCACAGCTTGATACTTTAAAGTTTATATTTAATCTCTTTTCAAGTAAGCTTGAAAAAAAAAGAGGTAAAGTCACATATAACTAAAAGAAAGAAAAAGGAGGTTCAAATACACATCTTCAGCTGATTTATATACAAGAGAGGCACTGTTATGTTATTTTTGAAAAGGAGTTTACCTAACTATAACCAGAAGTCTTTTAATGGTGGCAACGGGTGGGAGGGATAAGCAGGTGATAAGCATTTTCCAAATTAGGAAACAGATACGCTTTTCTTTTCACTCTTACATAACTGATCTATTTTAGAAGACATTAAAAAACTGAAGTGAAATACAAATCTCATGATTTTACTACTTTGTTAGCAAAGAATGACACAAGCAAGTAACGTCTGAAGAGAAAAAAAAAAACGAAGAAGAGAGCACTTGAAAGCATCACATTTCTCCTGGCACAGAGGCTGCGTTGCAGGATTTCCCCTTTTTCATCACAGCCTGCTCACGGTGAGTCAGAGACCAGAGTCTAAATTTCAGAAAATGAATGAAGACGATCATTCCTCTCTCCTTTGAATTTAAGGAGCTCTGGCATCAACATGCATATCCCTTTTGTGGTGGCCCAAAATGACAGAAGAGTGACCTGTACAGAGTGGTGATGGCTCTCCCACACTTTCTGAGTCAGAGGGAAACTGCAGCATGCAAAGGGCACAGTGGCAGCACAACCTCTTACATAAATAAGTTACATAAATGGGAACAAGTTATGTAAATGTATAAACCAGCAAACATGAATTATAACCATTCACTAATGCCAAGGAAGATAGAGAGCAAGACTCTGCCTACAGTCCCCTCCCCCTTCATCATAATTGTGCCATTTTATTTCACATCAGAGTCGGATGAGGCTATTTGTTATATTGAGTAGGGAAAGAAGCTTCAAAGGACAAATGATCCTTCATAGTATTTTCTGAACCATACATTGTACTGTTAAGGGGAAATTCCATAATAAAATCTCATTTAAACTACATTTGAAAAGAAATATGTACATGCTCATTAATTCATTATACTTCCTACATAAGTCTGTGTACATTTATGAAAGTGTTGTACATTTGGCAAGCTGTTGAAGAAAACATATCGCAAAGTTTGATGTGCAGCACATACGGATATTAGTCATTCCACTTATGGTTTTCAAGTCTCAAGTACGTCTGTGGGTATCTGACCAAAGTCGTTTTTCATGCTGATTGAGGAAAGATAGTCATTTAAGAGGCTCGGGTGAGATATAAGCTTATGTTTATGAACTGATCCCAAGCTCCCCGTTCCTAATGATTAGGAGCTGCTTCTTGGTTATCATTGCAATTTCCTTTTGATGCACTGTGAATAACAAAGGAGGATGTACGACTCAGGGATAAGAAATTGAGGGCTTTTTCTCAGTCAACCCTTTTTTTGTTAATTCCTTTGAGATAATTTATTTGTATCTTCTTGGAAATTACAAAATTTGTTCATTGTATAGTAAAAACACATGTAACTCCAAACATGTTTGAGCCTTTCTTGTTCTGCGTAAACAGGAATATTAGTTATTCAATTTTAGACCAGTTAATTTTGAAAATCTTGTGAAATATTTCAAAAGAAATATGACATCTTATTTAACGTTATATATTGTTTCTGGCATTGTAACAATAGTAGAAGGCTAGAGGTTTTAAAAGCCTTCATATATTGGCTGTGTGATTTTGATCAAGTAACTTTCCCTTGCTGTTTCCAAATCTCTGAAAAAGAACCAAAAGTTTTCTCCAGTCATTTCCTACATTAACAGTCTAGGGACCGGGGAGATGGCTCAGTAGAATTAGCACTTGCCTGGCAAGTACGGGCCTGAGTTCAATCCCCGGTTCCTCAAAAAAAAAAAAAAAAAAAAAGTCTAGTATCCTAGAATCAAATCTATAAACGCCGCATTTTCCACTGAGAGCTTTACACTCCTTGCCCTTGGGATTAAAAAATATATATATAGCATTGCATGTGTTCCGAATCATTTTCTTTCTGGTCTGTGGACAAAACTGCAGACCCTGCTTGGGTTGCAACAACCTGACAGGGTGAACATCCTTTCTCCTCATTTTTGTTTTTTTCTCTTCTCAAAATGCCATTGTATTTGTTTGCTGTGGGCAGTGCTTGCAGTGTGAAGAGTGCCCGAGGACCCTTGCGGCTTCCTCCCTCGAGGTGAGGTGGGAGAATTAAACAGGATAGCACTAGCTTGCACCAGGAAAAGCCTCTTGCCTTCTGGAGAGCACCCCTCCAGGAAGGCATGTTTTATTTTATATGTGGCCGACTCCAGAGTGCGTCGCAAAGGCATCCCGTTACGCATCCCCAGTCCCTTTGGGCAGTTGGAACCCATGTGACAGCCCCTAAGCCGCACAGGGAGGTGAGCGCTGGTCCCCACGCCGGTGGGCGGTGTAGCAGGCGGGGTGGACAACCTGGGCCAGGCTCCTGCAGGCCGGGCTGCTCAGCAGCGCAGCGCCCACCCCCGAGGCTGGAGGGCGCCAGAACTGGCGGGCGGTGTCCCGCCAGGAGGCGACCAGGGAAACGGGAGTTCCGGGCGCTCTCGGCTTTGTTCAGTAAGAAGCCATGCCCTCTTTCCCGAGAAGCCAATTACGTCGCCGCTGGGGTGTCATCTGACCTCGCGTCCCTCGCCAGCAGGGGGTCGGAAGGGAAGGGGCGGGGCGCAGCGGCCGGCTCCGCGGGAACCGGACCGCGCGCTGCGCTGGGGAGTCAGTGTGTGGGGGCCCAGTCGGCCCCGCCCCGCATCCAGGCCCCGCCCTCCAGGCCCCGCCCCCGGGGCTTCCCGGGCGCGCGCCGCCCCGCCATGTCCGCGCGCCACGCCCCCCTGCTCGCGGGCCGCGTGCGGAGCCGCGCGCCCCGGAGGCTCCGGGACCGTGGCGGCGGGTGGCGGCGGCGGCAGCGGCGGAGCAGCCCTCCGCGAGCCACATCTTCTCGGGCTGTGGCGAGGGCTCTCCCTGAGGGGCGTCAGGCGATGGCCCCCGAGCCGCGGGGCCAGGGCCGCTTCTGGGAAGGGGGCGGCGGCGGCGGAGACCGGCTGGAGCGCGCGGCCGCGGAGCCTGAGCGCTGGGAGCGGCTGCTCCGCCGCGGGGAGCTGCTGGCCCTGGGCGGCCACCTGAAGGGAGCGCTGGAGGCGTTCACGGCGGCTCTGCGCCGCGGGGCCCCGGCCAGGCCCGAGCGCCTTGGCGCGCTGGTGGACTGCCTGGTGTTCAACTACCGGCTCCGCCATGGGCTGGGCTGGAGCGCGGCCCCGGCCGCGGGCGCCGGCGGGCTCCTCAGCTGCCTGGGCTGCCGCGGCTTCCTGAGCGAGCCCGTGACGGTGCCCTGCGGCCACAGCTACTGCCGCCGCTGCCTGCGGAGAGAGCTCCGCGCGCGCTGCCGCCTCTGCCGGGACCGCCTGCCGCCTGCCGCCGCCAGAGCCCCCGACGCCGGCGCTGCCGGCCCGCGCCCGTCGCCGCTAGCCGCCACCCTCGCCGCCTCGGACTTCAGGACCAGCGTCGTGCTCAACCACCTGGCCGAGAAGTGGTTCCCGGGCCAGCGCGAGCGGGCGCGGGCAGCCGGCCGGCTCGGAGAGCTGCTGCTCCAGGGCCGCTACCGGGAGGCCCTGGCCGCCGCCTGCGAGGCGCTGCGAGCAGGTGACGCGGGGGTGCGGGCGGGCGGCCCTGCCTTACTCTCGGTCCCCGACGGCTGGGCCGGGGCAGGGTGGGAGGGGGCGGCGCCCCAGGATGCTTCGGTCACAATGGGGATCGCCCTCAGAGCCGCCGGTGACGCGGCGCGGGGAGGGGCGCGGGGTTCCCTCGGCCGCGGCGGGCGCGCGCGTGGCCCCGGGCGGGTGACCCAGAGCGGGGCCGGCGGGGCGCGGGATGGGTGTGAGCTGGGCATGCGGGAGCGGCCCGGGTTTCCTGTCGCCCATTTCCCGGTGATGAGCAGTTAAGAGTTCAGCCAGGAGGACCACAGCCCAGTCGGGAACAGGGTCCCTAGCCGAGTCCAGGCGAACAGTTTTTACCCTCTGTCGTGCAAAAGTCACCAGGGCAATTGGAAGCCGCGGGAGGGCAGAATTGCATAAGCTGGGGGGGGGGGGCGTTGTGTAACGAGTGACGTCCGGTGGGCGTGGCGGGAGCGCGCGCGGGCACCCCGCACCCGGAGGCCCAGCGAGCCGCTCCGTGTTAGAGCAGCCGAGCATGGTCAGCTCTTGCATGAAGATGCCCGCAGAGTTCGTTCCTCTGAAGTTTCTGCCTGCCTCTTTCTGATCGTACTTAAGTGTAGACGTTTGTGCTTACTTTCAAGTGCACCTCGTTTTGTAATAGATAGAGACAGAGTTTGTGCTGCACTTTTTTCTTTTTCTCCTCCCCCTCTTAACACATAAGCTATGGGGAAAGGTTTTATAGGTCTTTCGTGTACTTCTTCTCCACGAAGCAGCAGCTTTGGCTACGTTAGCGTTTTTTCTTAAAATGATTTTCAAGGCGAAGGAAAGAAATGGCAAATTTAGGTAAAGTGAAAAGTTCTTTAGATCAGTTCTCTTAAGTTGGGATTTTTTGACTGTCCTTCGCAGGGCACGTTGTCTAAAATAATATGAGAAACAATTTCCATCCCTAAGAGCGTGGGGCTGGTTCTGAGGTGCTGCCAAAACACTCCACAAGGAACAACCACGAGCCCAAAATGTCAGGAGTGTCTGTGCTCATGAATCTGTTGGAAGACTAGTGCTTATGTATTGTCATGAAACAGTACTTAAGGGAAAAATCCTTATGGAAGTGAATAGGTATCTAAATACAGCATAAACTATTATTATTAGGTAAAACAGTAATTCAAAATATATGTTGGGGTTTTTTTAATTCTTGAGTGCTTAGTCATGCTGAATTAGTGACAGTATCTTGAGTTAATACTTTAAAGTTCAAATTACAAACCTGAAGTCTGTTCATTTTTTTTTTTTTCAGTATTTTATGGAAAAGCAGGCAGTTACAAAATGGTAAAACTGTATACCCAGAAAAAAAATGAAATGGGCCTGGGAGATAGCTCAGTAAAATAAACGCTTGTCTGGCAAGTGCAAGGGCCTGAGTTCAATCCCCAGTTCTGCCAAAAGAAAAAGAAAAAAATGAAACTATTTGATATCCACAATTCTGATAGGGATGACCTAGTTGTGCATAAAGTCAGAGTGGGGTGATGAACTTGAGTGTACAGATCACTCAGTACCTAACCATGGTCTTCAGAAAACAAATGCTGTCACACAGCTGGTTTTTTGTACAAGCCACTCTGCACTCCAGTTCTCCTACATGTTGATCCAGGGCTTTCAGCCTTCACACCTCATCTGAGAAAAGTATTAACATCTGTTTCCAAGGAATTTTTTGTTGTTGTTGTTGGTCACTAGTACATAAGAGAATGAAACTTACAGCACTGTTTGGTATTAGCTTGTACAGATGTACTTACTTGACATTCCTTTAAATTAGGCCCTGCAGGCCTACCTAGACCATGGAAGAAAAAGTGAGCAAATTTACAGTTAAGGTACAGTTAAGCTTGACATTCAGTCACCAATATTTTAAGGAAGATTTTAGGCCTTGAATTATGTTATTTTTAGTGGAAAAAGGCTCTGAAAGATTTACTCTCCTTTTTCTTGCATAGACTACACCTGTGCATTTTGCACACTAAATCTTATTTTTTCATCTCTTGAGTTGCACCTTATTAGCTAATCTTTTTTCTTTGTAGGTCTTTCAAAAAAGTCATTAATTCCCTACATGAAAATGTGTCTCAATGGCCCTGATGAAGCTAAGCATTTTTTTTAACCTCTTGGATTTCTAATGTATAGTAGAAAAATCTCAAACTAAACAAACTATAGTTGGTAAAGGGCAAGTTTATATGTTCCATAATTTATGAGCTCAATTAAAGGGTAAATATATATATATATATATATATCTCAGTGGAAGAGAACTTGGCTAGCAATCCTCAGAACTGCAAACAAATAGAACCATAATCTATGAGCCTAAATGAAAATGTTAGACAATGGGGTTTTCAGGTTTTAACTTTGGTGACCACAAGATAGCTAGATATAGTACAGTTTTAGTTATGAGTGATACTGCTGTTTAAAGATCTTCACTGTAATTTCTTCATATATTTCTTACAATGAAACAAATACTATTAGCTAGGGGAAAAAAAAAACCCTCGTTTACAGTTAGCTCACACATATTCAAACGTATCTCTGTCAACAGAAATGGAAAGCTTGAAACATTTGCCAAAACCAGAAGTTCCCAGTGAGATTACATAAGTTTCTGTTGCCTTGAAATATATTTAGATAACATTTAATCCATTGATCTTTTGATATTAACTCTCAGATGTTTCATAACTTTCCTTTTAGTGTTCAAGGATATTATGTAAAAGTCTTTTTTGCATTGAGTGTGTATACTCGAATCTACTGAAAGTGATCCCAGTATAGAATGCCCTCTTTTTTGTTCTCAATGAGTTTTTACACTGATTTGCTTTCCTCCTCTTTTTAGCCTTCTTCTGAAGACAGCTGTATCATTTACAGTTTGAACTGATTTTTAAAAGAATAATAAAGGTTATAATGGGAATGACATTTTAAATTTAAACTATTTGGGGAAGGAAATTGTTGTCTTTAATACTGTTGCCAATATTTTATGTTATCCCTAGCGCTTGTTCCTTAGAATTTAGTAAAGTTTTCATATCCTCTGGAGGAACTGGAGGCCACTGGAACACAGATGGAGTGATGGCCTGGGACTGGAGCTCTGTGTCCTGGCAGCAGGCTACCTAGAGAGGAAATTGTGTAGCCCCCAGCCCACACCAACTCTGACTCTGTTGCCAACCTGTGTTTTGGTCTCCTTATCTGTAAAGTGAGAGTAGGCCCTGCTTCCTACATGATTCAAAACATGGAAAGTACTTCCAAAAAAGTACCATAGTAAATTCCTGGAACATAGTAAAGTATTTTTAGAGTATAAAAGTAGTGGCTAGGAGATGACTTAGCTGAATCTAAATCTTGTGTTTTTTAATTCCTATCATTTTTTTCTGTACTGCCTTATTATTACCAGAATAAAGGTTAAATCCTGATTGTAGTTTATAACAGCTAAGGTTTTAGGGTATATTAATGACATACAAATCCTACAGCTGTAATTAAAAAGATTAGTCAAATCATAGGTAAATATTAAGTTCATGTAAAGCAAATATGACAGATTTTTAATACCTTCAGCAGCCCACTGGGTTAAAGTGAAAGTATTTGAATTTAATGAATCAGTAACTTATTTCTGTTCTTTGCTATGTGAAGGACTTGAAACTTTGAGAGTCATATAGTGCTCCCTGAAATCTTTCACTTCTGTTATTTTAATTCATCCTTATAAAAGATCAGGTGAGGGCCACAGTAGTCTTAAGTGCCTGCCTAAGCAAGGGCAGGGGCCAGGTTCATTCCCCAGTACTTCATGCCATGCTGGCCCTGTACCCGTGCACACTGAGCAGCAAGCGAGTCCCGGCATGGTGGCCCACACTTGTCATCCCAGGGCTGGGAGGCTGAAGGCAGAAGAGTCACTCCGAGTCTGAGCTGCGTAGTGAGACCCTGTACCAAATACATTAAAAAAAAAAAAAAAAGATTATGCAAGGTAAAGGGCAAATATTGATATCCATAATTCAGAAATTAGAAAAGCAAGAATTTCAGGTGGCTTTATTAAAGGCAATTAAGTAACCAACTTAGAAATAAAAGCAGCTATTTCTTTTTTTAATATTTTTTTATTTTTTAAAGAATTACCATGTAATCTAGACTACCAGAAAATTTGTCAACTTGTCAGTATACAGAAGCCCTTTCTCTTTTAACCCTATAACGAATGTAATTTTGAAACAGCCAATCATCTTTTTGTCTCATCAGAGTTCCTTGGCTCTTTTTTGCATTCAACATATCAGAATATTTTATAGAATTGTTTGTTGCCTTCCCTGGCAAGTGCAAGGGCCTGAGTTCAATCCCCAGTTCGGCCAAAAAAAAAAAAAAAAAAAATTTGTTTGTTGCCCAGTTCTAGGTTTGCAAATAAAAATCATTTGGTAGTCGCAATGGCGGTTATTTCTTTGTTTTCTTTGATTGGAAGAGGATGGTTTTTAATTGTTTATGTCCTATAGTTTTCAATTTTATGAATAGACATTTTAGAATATTTATAGTTGGGGGAAAAATTCTCAAATATGGGCTACAGAACAACTTTACTCCTACTGATTGGCACAAAGCGCGGAACTATGATAGGGTATCATGACTGGAAACTCACTTTGGTGGGTAGCTGAAGCTAGTTTCTTGTAGTGAGCTGAGTTTTGTTTGCTTAATGATTTTGGGCTAACAATACTAACAAGAGAAAAAGAGAAGGTGACCTGAGGTACTTAAAGGACTCAGATATTAGTGAGTGTCCCTTCGTTTATGAAACATTGTCTGAGCTGGGATTTGAGGATACAATTATTGACAATAAAGGTGGAAACTCAAAAACAGATTTTAGAATCATATTGTTCTAAAATGCCATGCATACGCATAATGTAGGAACATAAAGTGTTAGCAAACAAATTGTGCTTTTGGTGTTCCAAGCCCTGTTCCAAGTACTTTATATAGAAGAACTTACTTTCTGTAGTAACTTTGAGAGGTAAATGCTGTTTTCAATGTAGAAGCAAAGAGCAAGAGCTCTAGAGTTAGAATCTTAAATCCTTCATTTACTAGCTCACCCTAGGGAAGCTATTTGAGCTCTCAATCCTCAGTTTCCTTATCCACAAAAATGGAAGCAAAGCTGGATCCTTATAGGATCATTTGGAAGAGTATAAATCATTTAGAACCCAGCAAGTGGGGTTTCTTAAAAACAAAATTTAAAAGTCATTTGATTTCATAAGTAAGGAAAGGGTGACTTTTGACTTCCCTGGCACACAGTAAGTGAACAGGTCCAGCACTGATGCTAGGCATGCTGACATTGAGGCTTACACTTTTGATCTGTGCAATGCATTGGTCAAGCTAGGTGCTAGTGAAAGCATCTTGGGAAGAGATTGGTGAATTAAATATTGTTGGACAGAAAAGTTATCCAAAGAAGAGAACTGGGTAAGGAATAGAATGATAAGGAAGGGGTCTGTGAGAAAAGGAAGAAGATAATATGATTAGTCATCTTTGTATTTTTCACTTTTTTAACAAATGAAATATACAGTGTGTCAGGCACTTGCTGCTGTAGCTAGGCACCGGGGTACTTGTCATAGGTGTCCAGGCCAATCCTCTCTGATGACCAGAGTAGTGAGAGGAATTGTGTACTCCACAGCCTCAAGGTCAGGTAGAGACAGGAAATGAATATTGTTGACTCAGACTTGACTTAATGACTTAGCTGGTGCTTTTTTTGGCCACCTTTCTTTTAAGAAACTACAGATACACTGTATCCTTAGAGTATTTAAAGGGCTTCAGTTGGTACATTTGGCTCCTTTTAAGAATTAAGAAGGATTTGAAATACATGAGGTGGTTCTGATATCTTTTACAAACTAATATATTTTTCTGATAGAACCAGTCAGGTAATTTTTCCATTCACATTTGAAATGTTCGATGCATTACCCATAAAGAGTTGAGCGAGTATTTTAAATTTTGCTTTTTCATCTCATTGTAGGGTATGCACCTTCTGACTCTAATATTGACTTATGAGGATATTATTTAAAATCTATCAGTGACTTGAACATTTCTGTGTAGAAAGAAAGCCTGTTTTATACTTTGGTTATAATCAAGAACCCTTTTATTGTTGTTTTTTTTTTTGTGTGTGTGTGGTACTGGGGTTTGAACTCTGAACCTTGTGCTTGCCAGGCAGGAGCTTATGCTACTTAACTATATCTCTGGCTTTTTTGCTGTTTAATAATTGACATATTAATTTTTTTATATATTTGGTACAGAGTCTACAGGGTGTTCAGGGTATCACTACATAGATTGGACTCATAGTTATCCTCCTGTTTTCAGCCTTCCAAGCACTGGAATCATAGGCGCGCCCCACCATGCCCAGTCTCAATTGCAGTCCCAGTATGGCCCAGGAGCAGGGCTGGCATGGCACTCTGGGGATCGAACTCTGGGCCTTGTGCTTTAGTCCGCCCAGCCATCTGGCTGGCCAATAATTGACATATTGATAAAGGACATTTTGGTGTCTTTTGTACAGTGATTAAGTCAAAGTAATTAGCATGTTCATCAATTTTATGGATTAACTTTTTTCCAAAGTAACCTTTTTTTTTTCCAAAGATACCTTCTCAGGTACCTCTTTCAGTGGTGTCCTATAGGGATAAGAGACTAGTAAGGCCACAGAAGAGGGGAGATATTTGGCTTCTGATGTACACTAGGCCAACTGTAGAACAGTGGTAACTTAGTACAAGAAGAAAAATATTAAAGATCAGTGAGGACTACAAAAGGGACTGGGCGGCTTTGTTTCCACAGTGAACTCCCTTTTGGTAGAGTGGAGCCTGTGTCTCAGGAATGCTGAAGACCTTGCGCTGAGAATGGAAAACTGCAGTTCTGCCCCAGAGTTCTGATGCTAATGTGTTAAGAGAAAAGAGGAGGGAACAGGGATATGCTCAGTGGCATAACCCCTGCCTAGCAAGCACAAGGTCCTGAGTGCAATTTCCAGTACCTAGGATTGCCTTTATTGAGGAATGTTTATTCTAATAAAACATTAATGTGTTCTTAAAAAATCTTTTCTTTCTTTTTTCTTTTTTTGGCGGAACTGGGAATTGAACTCAGGCCCTTGCACTTGCCAGGGAAGCACTTATTCCATTGAGCTATCTCCCCGGCCCTAAAAAACCTTTTCATAAACTGAAAACTAATTTATAGATAAAAGCCAGTGTTATCTGTAGAAAACCAGTCACTTAAGGACTAATGCACTATTGAATTTTGTTAAATTTATTTTTAGAGGTCTTATGGGTCTTCGTGCCCTTGTTACAATGAATGTTTTGATTTATAAATATAAATTTTTTGGTAGCCTCCAAGATAAACAGCTTTAAGAGAAGACTGAAGATATACTGAAAATTTACTTTTTTGTTAGGTTTCAGTGTACCTATTGAAATTCACCAGAGTATTATAATTGAACCACCTATGTGTCTGAAATTGTTAGATTGATTGATTAATTTGGTACAGAATCTTGCTTCATAGTTCAAACTCATAGTGATCCTCCTGTCTCAGCCTCTTCAGGCTGAGGTTATAGATGCAAGCCACAACCCCTGATTTCACGGTTGGCGTGGCGCACTCAGGGTTCCAAGGGCCAAGAGGGCCTGCTGTACAAGGGATCCAATTCGAGTCCTTGTGCTTGCCAGGCAGGTGTTTTAACTGCCAAGCTATCTCCCCAGCCCTGATATTCTTAACGTCATCGGCCAATAACTTATTTTCTCAAGTACAGATGTAGAGGATAATAAAACTAACAGCTGAGTTTTTCCCAAGTATTTGAAAATAAGCATTGAGATAATCTAATGCTATTCATGCTATTAGCAGGAATTAAATTTTGATCTCTTAGAAGCTGACTGTGATCAGCTCATTTCCTTGGGAATTAAAGCCATATACCCTTGTTAGACGAGGCTTGGTGGGCTGTTGTCACTGTGAGATCGCCATGTAAATAGAGGCCATTTTTATAAATGAGGAGTTAGAAATTAGGATAAAAAGCATAATATTTACCTTGAAAATCTAGCATGTCTTTAAACATTTAAGATATGACTTTAAAATCTTTATACGCTACTCTTTTTTAAAATGTTATTTTTCACATGGGTACTCATATAAACATATTTCTAGTATTCTTAAAAGCAGTAGTTCCCTCCAGCAAAATATTCTGCTTATCATAATTTGATAAAACTTCTAAGTAAGATTCAACATGTAAAAGGGTTGTACATGTCTGTTCTTAGTTTATGAATTTCTGTGAGTTACTAACTCTGAAATCAACTTATTTCTTAACCAGTATGACAATATTTTGTGAGTTATATAAACTAAAATAATTATATTCTTGCAAAATATCATTTCAGAGCCCAGGGACCTGACTCTAAAAATTTACCGAGCAGAATCTTATGCTGGTCTTCAGGAATTTAAAGCAGCCATTGAAGATTTAAATGCAGTTCTCTTTCAACTTCCACATTGGCCTGAGGTAAAATTACTGTCTGTAAATTGCATAAATTTTAAGATATCAGTTTAGGAAACTTTGGTTGTGGTTACAGGTTTTAACAAAGTGGATGGTTGTCTTAAATAACATATATAGCATTCTAGAAATCTAGTGTCAATATTTTGGATAGATAGTGTCATCTGACTTAAAAAAACACCTTTGTTCTATAACCAAAGAACAAACTGAATTCATAATGCAGAAGAAAAACAAAGATATTGTTATACAAAATTTTACCAAGACAGACAGCTTATCATATTGTGAGTTGGATTCCAAATGGGTTTCACTGAAGGCTATTAGTTGAAAGAACTGTGTCTTTTGGCTAGAAAATATTTGAGGCCTTTTTAATAGCAGTGAGGTGACAGGCAGTGAATATATATAGTAGATGTGAACAAAGAAAGTTGCCTTGCTCCTGTGGTTTTAAGAAGATTTGATGAAGGCATAAAACATACAATGTTTACGAATTCTCTTTTGTATCAAATTGTGAAAGCACATCATTCTGTCTTCTGGACATATTCTTGAAGCGCTTACACTTTTATGTGACTTTCCCCCCTTTGTTCATATTGTGTCTTTGAGGACAGTGTAAAGATGGCCTAAAAAGTATACATTAATAAGGAAAATGATACAGAAATCCCATGGCATCATGAGTGGTTAGTACAAAGCAAATATATATTAAAAGGGCATTGGTGTGGAAGGTTGAAGATTGTTGAAAGGGAAAGAGTCCTCTTGACTTACTATTGAAGTGGTATAATTAGAAATGTAGGCCCAGCCATTTCAAAGATAGCTAAAGAAAGTATTTGACTTGAACATTCTTTAAATTCTTCTGATGGTTTTTAATACTGATAACTCTGTCCATTATAAAACTTCTTTCACTCTAATCACATAAGGAAGTTCTGTTTAAGGCTTACCAGTTGATGCTGTGTTGTACTGACCCACAAAGTGAATTTTTTATTTATCCACAATTAGTGAGGTTCCACTTTCTATCACAGAACTTGCTGAACTCATTATGAGGAAAGAAAAGGGTTTATAAAAAAACCTTATGTCAGTATTATTTTCTTGGAGAATATTTTGCCAAAGATACGCTTCTTAATGACATGAAGTATATTTACCATAAAGCCCTTGATACTATTGTGAATATCTTTTTCATATTTTAATCCTAATTAATACAGTCTGAAATCAGTATAATTTGGCATATTATTTCCTCTTTTCTTTTAGATTTGTAAGAAGTTGAAAAGTGGGAAAACATGGTATTTATGGTCTTGACAGGTTCTAACTTGCTGGGAACTTTGATCAGGCCATTTTCTGGTTCTCACACCCCTAGGGATTCATTAGTGCTTTTTCAGGGCAGTGTGGAGATAAAGCTCTAAATTGCTTTGGCTTCTTTGGTGTCATTTGGTTTCAGAATCAACATTATTGAGCAGTTATTTCCCCTCACTTGAACGTGATTGTGTTATGCAGTTCTGCTTCTAAAGGTTTTGCATTTGTGCTTTTGTTGAAGGTCTATTTCAAGAAAGGAAAAGTTCTCCAGGATGCTGGCTTTTTAGGTGATGCCTTACAACTCTTTCTTCAGTGCTTAGCCCTTGATGAAGATTTTGCACCTGCAAAGCTACAAGTAGAAAAGGTAATAGGTTTTTACCATCTGTAATAGTTTAAAGGCAAGGATAAGACCTGGGTCTTTTTCACAAGTGCTAATTAGACAGTTTAGAAAGGAATATAAGTACGCAGTTGACAATTTTTTTACTGTCTTGGGGTAAGTTCTTGGTATTGCCAATAAGGCATTAAATTTAGGTTGTGATAGCAGAAGTTTATTGAAAGCAATAAACTTCCGAGAGAGTCTGAGCCAGGCAATACCAAGGGAAAAGGAAGGCAAAGCCAATAAGCTGTTACTTAGGGCAGTGTGGTTTTCCAGTGGTCCCTCATTTGCTTTCCCTGTATGATGTGATCTTGGGCCCTGTGGAGAAATGGACAGCTCTTCTTAGGTAACATTTGGGGTTCTGTGAATATTTCTTTGCATAATGCCACTGTTTTTAATTAGATTTACTTTATTCAATGCAGTCCCAGAACATGAAGGCTTAATTGTCTTGGACTGTGTTTGTGGCCACTCTAGTGCTAAATGTATCTGCCCGTATCTGAGGCCTTTCCCTTCTCTGGGCACCTTGGTTTTTTCATCCAGTTTTCAACCACAAGCGCAGAATCAGGAGGTTGGCTAGTGGGAGGTTTCTGGGTAGAACTAGGTTGATGAATGTTCTCTACTTTAGATGGGTTCCTCTGCCCTTATTGATTATCATCTGTCCCTGTGTTAATTTGACAAGTGATTTTCTGATCCATACACTTAGTGAATTCTTAGTGAAATAAAAACATTTCATTCACAGATATTTTATTTTGCTTAGTTTAGATGTCCTCTAATACACATTGAATATGCTCAGTATTTTTGGTTAATTTAGATAATTCCTAATACAGGCTAACCATCCTAATTTGGAAATTGAGAGGCTATAAAGTCTGAAACTTTCTGAGTGCCACGAATAGAAAATTTCCCCCTGACCTATGAGTCTGATCTGTGTACTGAGACCCTGTAGACTCTGTACTAAATACATAAAAGCAAAAAAAGCCATGTATTTTACAGTTTAGTAAAAGTTTATACATTTTGAGAATGTATACAGCAATGTGACAGCAAGCACCCTATCAAAATAGGGACTATTTCTACCACTCTAGAAAATCCCTTCATTTTGCCAGTAAATATACTTCATTCTATGTTGCAATTGAGATTCCTATTATCATATTCAAATTTCTGTCACTGTAGAAAGTTTGATTTATTATAACATTTTATATGAATGGAGTAATGCAATGTATCCTTTGGCTTTCTTTTTAATCTCAGTTTACTATTTAGTGATACAGCTAGAAAATTTTCTCTTTTCTATCACTGACCAAGGTGTCTGTTAAATCACACATCATTTTATAGTATTCAGTAGTAATGACTTTCCTTTGGATTGTTTTCAGTATTTTTTTTGTTTTCAGTATTTTTGTTTTGTTTTTTATTGCAATGAATGAGGCTACTATATATATTCTTATATAAGTCATTTCATAACCATGTATTTTTACATCTATTTGCCAAATACTTGAGCTTGGAGCTGCTGTATTCTAGGGCTAGTATGTGTTTAATACATTTATATACCAGAGGAAATGTAGAAAGGCCTACAGCTTTTAAATACTACTCTATTCCTATCTTTTATCTTTTGTGATTCTAAGGATCAAGCTTCACACATACACTAGGTGTTTTACTACTGAGCTACATTCCAGGACCTAAATATTTATTCAGTGGAATATTGCTTCAGCATTTACTAAGGATGCATATTTTTATTTACACTATTTATATTTTCATATACTGTTTTGTAAATTATTCTAATTTCTGTGTATTGGAGAGAAGATAGAGCTGAAAAACTGAACCTCCAAAAACAGACTTTCAGAAATATTCTGGGTCTAGCCAGATAGCTCAGTGGACTAAAGCACCTGCTTAGCCAGACACAGGGACCAGGGTTCACTCTCTGGTACCACATGCCATGCTGGCCCTGCTCCAGGGCATGCCAATACTGGGCATGGTGGCATGTGCCTGTAATCCTAGTGCTGGGGAGACTGAAAATAGGAGGATCATTAGGAGTCTGAGCTGTGTAATGAGACCCTGTAGGCCCTACACTAAATACATTAAAAGAAAAGAAAGAAATGTTCTGATGTGCACCTAAGTGCAGCTTATTGGCTGCCTGGAGGAAAAAAATCAAATCCCTCTCATTTGTTTTTCAAGACAGGGTCTCACTATATAGCTCAGCCCAGCCTTGAGCTCTCAGTGATTCTCCTATCTCAGCTTTCTACATGCTGGAATTACAGGTGTGCCCCACCATGCACAGCTTTCCTTTTAGTTTCCTTGAGAATTTTAGATAGATTTCTTACATAAGCACATAAAGTTTTGATTTATGACTGTCTCTGTTAAATTCCTGGCTATTATAGGGAAGGTGTTATTAAGTGCTTTTTACCAAGTGCTGCCACACAGGTTAGTTGTTTAGTGATGGAGTAAACTTGGTGTCTGTCTTATTTATTTATTTTGCGAAACCGGGGTACCCAGGTCCTTGCGCTTACCAGGCAAGCACCCACTGCACTGAGCTATCTCCCTGGTCCTAAATTTGGTGTAAATACAGGATTTTAGAATTTTATAGTTCAGTATCCAAGTTCTTTAGTTCATATAAACATTCCAACACTCTAGTCCAACATGAAAATAGACACCGGTGTGAACAATAACAGTTTTGACAGGATAGGGATCAGAAATATTCAAAGGTTGTGTTTCCTACAAAAAACTCTTCTCTATAATTTTTATGTTAAAAAATGAGACTATCTTTGATACCTTCTCAGGTCACTCCATATTTCTCAAAATTCAAATTTTTTTGTTGTGATATGATTTGACCCCTCCTATCATGGCCCATGATAGTTTCGTAAGACCTTATATTGTTGTTCCTGTGCTGCTAGTCAAAAATAATTTTTGCTACAGATTTTCTAAGAATTCCTAAATATTGTATTCTTGACCACATACTCTGTATCTTATTTTTATACTTCTTTTATACTTATACAGATTTTATGTGATTTATTATCACCTGAACACTTAAAAGAAGGCCTAAAGGAATCCTCTTGCAGTCCGTTACCCTGCATTAGGAGCAAACCTTTTGGTTTTCCATCAATAATGGATGAGTGCCACTCTCCCAGTGAGCTTAGCTCAAAGCAGGTAAGGGATGAGATGAGGTCATCATGATTTTGGAACATCTGTGTCTTTATGAATTAAGATCTTTTATTTTCTAATTCCAAACATTAGGGCCTACTTAAGTGCTTATTTTCTTATCTGTCTGTCTCTTCATTTATGCTAAAATGCTTTCCGTAAAATATTTGCTTATTATTGACGGTGTTATGTCACTTAAATGTCAGAACAATTTTAGTCCCTTAGAATACATAGAACATTATATTTAGTTTATTCAGTATGTGAACAACTATAGTAGCATGGTTATTTTAATGCTTATTAGTACATAAATCAGCTTGATACCAGTGTACTATACATATGGGCAAAGAAACACTAGGATTTTGAAATTTAAAGTGAATACTGTTAAATGAACATTAAAAAGGAATATTATGACACACTGGCATTTTATTTCAGTTTGATTGTTGATGAGAGGAATAAAGAATAGTAAAAACCAGGCTCGTCTTTGTTTTTTGTATTTCTGTAGACTGAAGAGGTACCACAAGACCCTTCAGAGGCTGTTAAAGGAAGCTTGAACCGTGCTCAGTCCACACAGGCTATCAGTTCCACGGAAAGTCCTGTCAGAGAGGACTGCTTAAAAAGGGTGTCCTCAGAACCTTTACTCTCTGCTCAGGATAAAGGTGTTCTGCTGAAAAGAAAATTGTCTCTCTTAGAGCAAGATGTGATTGTAAATGAAGATGGAAGAAATAAGCTTAAAAAACAAGGAGGTAAAAATTGTATTTTACTCTTGTATAATATAAGTTTGTTTATACAGAGTGGCTTTTGAACTTTTTCCTAAAGAAGAAACCCCTTTCTGTGTTTCTTTGAATAGAAAATCCCAGTGAAGTCTGTATGTTTTCATTTGCTTATGGCGATGTCCCAGAAGAATTAATAGATGTATCAGACTTTGAATGTTCTCTGTGCATGAGGTAAGCATATAAAATTTTATAGAAAGTAAACATTTTTAAATATAATGTAGCACAGATAAAGGTAACAGTAGGCAATGTAAAGGATTCTAGTTTTATGTTCTACCACCTTGGAAAATGTCAGTCTCTGAACCTCAATTTTTCTTACTTAGAAAATAGGGTTAATGTTTGCATAGCCTGTATTACTATGTTGTGAGACTGCTGTGGCTTATACAATAAACAGAATCTGAGAAGTTGGAAAATGCTATCAAAGTTACAGGTATTATTATTAAAACTTAGTTGTATCTGTGGTTTCAGATTTCGGTAAGAATTCTGATTATTGTATGTGTCTCTGTCATGTTTGTATTAATCATAAGCCTTTTTCTGTGCTCAGTTTGGCAGCATCTATACTAACCATAAACCTGTTACAGTGTCATTGGATAAGGCTTTCCATTATGTAGAATACCTGTGATTTTAAAATACAATTTTGAAAGAACATTTCTTGTTTATATAAGTCAAGGTAGGATTAAGAACTCTTAAATAGTTAGGAGGCCTGGGGCTGGTTACAGTTAGGCTGGGGTAGCTGGCTGTATTCCTGATCCAGTCTTAATTCTCAACCTTGGTTTAATCCTTGAAGTAAGGGGATTAGGCCAGATGATTTACCAAGTACCTATAAATCTGATGTTTGTAGGGAATGCAGAAGTGCCATGTTCCAGGAAATAATTATAAAGTTAATGAAATCAGTTTTTCTGCCTTGAGTATAATATCTATTATTAAGCCTAACAGTTCTTTTAGGGTTCAGCAGTAGTAATTAGATTATTCTTTTTATGAATCTTATTATAGTAAGACTTTTATACTTCTGTTAAAGGATCAAGTTGATAAAGTGGCACTAAGTGTAAACTAATTATTAATGACATGCTTCACAGTATTTATTTTGCACTAAATTCTTGAAATTTGATGTGTTTTTACCCTTGTCGCATATCTCAGTTTGCTGCATTTCAAGTGCTTAGTAGGCACATATACCCAGTGGCTGTTATAATAACCAATGTAATTCTAGGCCTTGGGCTGGATACCTATGTTGGCTGAGAACTGTGAAAAGGTTCAAGAGGGTTTCATATGCTCTAGCAATGCCCTTCCCATCTCTGCTTCCCACCAGCCATCCTTTTCCTTCACTAACTAGAAATTAGGGTCATTGTTCCATTAGTAGTCAAAGCTTTTCCTGTGGATGGTTTAATTTGAAAACTAACAAGTATTTTGATTGATTTCAGATTGTTTTTTGAGCCAGTGACAACCCCTTGTGGACATTCATTCTGTAAGAATTGTCTTGAGCGCTGTTTAGATCATGCACCATATTGTCCCCTTTGCAAAGAAAGCTTAAAAGAGGTAAATATTGTATTGGTATCTGTTAGTTTTATGTTTATCAACATGATTTCTTTTCAGTCATAGAAAAAATAATTATCATGTTTAGAATGAGTTAAATTAAGCAGGCTGATATTTTATCTATAGGCCAATGTTGAAAAAAAGTGAAATTGAGAAAATAGGGGAAAAAAGATAAGTACTACATACCAAACACCTTTGTACCTAATTTTTTAGGGTATGCTCAGTTACTAGTCAGGAGTAGCTTCTATTTTCACGTTGAAGTGTTGAGGAAACCCCTCTGCAGTGCCTCTTGCTCACAGTAGTGGGTCTGCATTGAAGCTTCTTCCAGCTTCTTTAGCATCTACAACACTGTTCATTTAGTAGAACTTTCTGCACTGATGGAGATGCTTTATCTCTGTTCTCTAATGTGGTAGCCATTGTGTATGACATTCAAGTCTTTGAATTGTGACTAGGCTAATGTTACTGAGAAACTGGCTTTAATTTCATTTCATTTAAATTGAAGTAGGCACAGACAACTAGTGGCTTCCGCACTGGATAGGGCAGCCCTGGAAGTGGTAGATTGACAGGAAGTGAAGAGACCTTTCTTCTTTTTTATTTTAACTTTTATATTTAGTACAGGGTCTTTACACACAGATCATACTCGTAGTGATCCTCCTGTTTTCAGCCACCAAGCGCTGGGATTGCAAGTGCACACCATCACACCCAGTCTCAGTCCCAGCCTAGTGTGACCTGGGGGTGAGGCTGGCACAGCAAGCCTGGGATCAAACCCTGATCCTTGCGTCTGCATAAGCGGGTGCTCTAATGTGCTGAACTATCTGGCTGGCCCTGGAAGAGGCCCTTCTTGTGGTCGGTTATCAGCAGTAATAACCTATGATAGCGAAATCACTAGGTCTCAGTGGTGCCTCCTGTTCCTGAGGGAGGACAGCATCCTTTCCAATCATGCTTAAGTGCATGGAGATCAGCCAAGGTACTGACAACCCCTGCAATACTGAGTGGCAACTATAGTGGGAGCACTGAACGGGAAAGTGATTCTGTCTGTGTGATGGATCCAGATTATTTAGTAGAAGAAAGGTCATCCAAATGGACTACAAGATTAATAAAGCCATTTTAAGGTTTTTTTTTTTTATAGAGAGGATACACCTCTATAGACAGCATATAGTTTAGGGGTATTTTTATATTTTGCATGTGTCGTACATACACGTCAGTGTACTCTGTGCAACGAAAGCACATACAAAATGTTTGCACTCAGGAAATAGCTATTATTAAAGAGTTTAATGACCACTTTCTCAACTAATGTTCGCTGCTTGCAGATCATGCACTCTATTCATGCTGTCTTCCCAGTCTTTTTGGGTACTCTGAAGTGTAATGATGCTTTTTTGTTGTTCAAATTAACTATATTGCCTTCATTTTTAGTCTTAAAAATGTTTATAGAGTTTGAAGAAAAACAAATTAAGTATATTATTTGAAAATATACTATTAAAAATGCTATTCTATGTACATTTGAAACATTATAAATTCCAAATTCTAAATATTTATAATATACATTTAAAAATAATATTAATATGCTCTATAGTTTTAATTTTTCCTACTTGTCATTTTATTTTGTTGACTTTTTTCTTTTAACTGTTTCTACAGCAGCATAATGGTACAGTGATTTAACATTTCCCTATTGTTTTGTATATACTATTCATTTTTAATGCTTTTGTGATCATTTCAAATTAATGGCTGCACCTTCCCTGGTGGTCTAGTGGTTAGGATTCAGTGCTCTCAAATTAATGGCTGTATCTTTTACTGTTTCCTTTGGTTAAATTCTTGGGAAGTAAATTACTAGATCAAAAACTATATGTTAAGCTCTTAAATTCAGCTGTCAGATTGGCTACACTTTTACATACCCTCAATCCTAAAATGTTACATAGATTTAGACTCCTGTCAATAGTGTAAAAGAAGTCATATTTCCCCAATTTTAATTGTATAGG
This sequence comes from Ctenomys sociabilis, assembly GCA_004027165.1. NCBI lineage: Eukaryota > Metazoa > Chordata > Mammalia > Rodentia > Ctenomyidae > Ctenomys > Ctenomys sociabilis. The sequence continues at coordinate 16,063 of PVKA01016311.1, read as the reverse complement.
CATTAAATTTCCAACTGTTTAATAGAAAATCATTAGAGGACTGCCTTCGTAATATCTATAATTTGATTAATCGTATGATAACTCTTTCCTGTGTATACTCTTTATACTTTTCTGAAGAGTTCATTTCTCAAATCTGTATAGCATGATGATTTTTAAAATATATTTCCTCACTAGTAGCATTTGTTAGAAGTACAAAATTCTCAGGCCCACTCCAGATCCACTACCTCAGAGTGGCTGGGGTGGTGTTCAGCAAGTTGTACTGCTTTTGTAACCACTTTCTCATACTCTTACGTTATGGGCTATCCTTCATTGGATATTGACAGAACTCTTATTGTTGATCTACAGGTTAATAGATGGCTTCTCTTTGTCTTGTGATTATCTCCCAAGAGTTTTTCCTCACTTCTTGTTTTTAATGAATACATTTTGGACATCATTTTGTGCATTCACTCTGACCTGATTGTAAGCAATTCTTTGTTTAACTCTAGAGATCTAGTAATTTATATTCATGTATTAACGGTATAGAGATGGTAAGTGCCTTTCATTTGGTAAAGGCAATAAAATGTGAAGCCTTAGTGTGACAGAGCAACAACTAGGGCTGGCTTCATCTTGAAAGGGAAAATTGGAGCCAGACCTTGAGATTTTTTATAGGCAGGAATGAGATACGTAGCTTCTATCTGCTGAAATAAAGAATAGCATAGAAACACAGGCTAGCAGTTTTTAAGGATATTTAAGGAATAGCACAAGTGTAGCATCTTTGTAGGGGGTTGGATCATAAAGGAAAAGCAATATCTTTGTGGGACAAAGTGCTAGTAAGTGGCAGTGAAAAGAACACTTGTTTTAGAGAGTTGCCTCTGAAAATGTGGACCAGAAGGATTGTTTTGCTTTTCTTAAATCAAGAAAATGCATTATTTTCTTTATCTTTGCCTTCTTTTTGTTTCTCAGTTAGAATGATAGTTTCAGTACCAGGACATGTCAGGTGGAAATGGCCTTTGTTGTAGGAGATGGCAGGGACAGGGCTGCCTACTGAAAAAGGAAGTTTGATTATAGCAGGATATATTTTCATCTACAGTGCTTGGTTCAGGCTATACCTGTCTTTATGCTCAGACAGACTGGCTTAAATAGTATCATCATTCTAATGTTCCCCCTCAGTAATTAAACTTACTCAGAATCAACTGTGTAAGTATGAAGTAAAGGCTTTCATATAACTGTTTTGCCTGTTTTATACTGTAGGAAAAACTACTACTGGAGCGTAAAATAATATTGTTTTTTAGTATCTAGCAGATAGGAGGTACTGTGTCACACAGCTGTTGGAAGAATTAATAGTGAAGTATCTGCCTGATGAACTGTCTGAGAGAAAAAAAATATATGATGAAGAAACTGCTGAACTCTCACAGTAAGTTTCTTCTCATAAAAGTTAACTTAAACTGTGAAGTACAACCCCTGAAAATAGTCAAGAGAAACCTTCCCACAGTAAGCTGAGTCCTGGTTTTAGTTCAACTAATCTAGCAAAAACATATTTTAAAACAATTGGTTAGCTCCTCCTTGTCCTCAGCCAACAAATTATTTTTAGGAGTCCATTTGGTAGCCTCCAGTTGCTCAGCTGGTTGAGCTGACACAGTTTTTGAGGTAGGGCAGGAACTTCTGCAGTGACATCAGGCAGTGGAATGGGATAGAGAAGGGAGCAGGTAACAGTAACACGAGTGATGACAGCAGCTGTCATGTATTGTGACAGAGGAGGGGGAAGGTTGAGAGTGAATGAATCTAGTTAGCAGGGAGTTTTCAGCCATCTAGAAGTTTGAAAGTGGGGAACAAAGACTGAATTTAGAGCAGTGACAAGGGGCAAATCCTAAGTAAAGATACTGACTAGCAGCAGAACTCAATTAGTGTAATGCAGGTGAAACACTCAGAGGGGATGTTGGGACTTAATAGTACATGCCACTCTGGGGGACATATGCCTGAGGAAGCTGGGTTCTTTGGGCTTGGCTTTTCTAGCCTTCTACATTTTTCTCTTGGGATTTTCTCACCTTTTCCATTAATGTCTTTCCCCCAGCTACCAGTCACATGGGTCTCTGAATTTGTTTCACAGGTTTTTAACTTATTAATGCTGTTTCTTTCACTATCCTTTAACCAAACACAATATAGGACAGTATTATAAAATCATGTGCTATTCTTATTTAACTTTATGTTTCCATTATTTTTCAAAACATAAACTGAGCATTTTCTGTCATACTTGGTTACAAATAATCAATTGTGCCTGTAGACTGTTCTTTTCTACCGTGTGCCCATCAGATGTCTGCAGGAGGCTAAGGGATGTTCCATAAGTGAAAGTGCTCAGTCTTTTGTTGACAGAATTGATAGTAGTGTGACTGTCTATGGAATTGATGTTTCAGTGTGTGGGGTTTCTGATAGAAGCTATTCTGATATGAGGACTCTGAGCCTTTTTGATCAGTCTCAAAAAGTGAGATTTAAAAAGCTGCTCTTAGACCTTTTGAATCTTAAGCACAGGAATAGAACCAGAAAGCCCACAGCAGAGAAAGGACCAGGCAGAGCTGAATGTGGTGGAGAGAGGCTAGGGGTAACCTGCAGCTTCTGAGTGGACTGTTGTTTGCAGATATTTTAAGTGTTTTATTAATTACTATATTTACATAACTATTTCATAGTAATTTTAAAACTAAAAAGTGAGCAGAAGAAAGGCTGTATTGTATAAAATAAATCACCATTGGTATTTTGGCATATATTCTAGCCTTAATACTATATATAAGATACATTTTAAACAAGGTGCGAGCATATTGCATGTTTTGTTCTACAACCTGCTGATTAATAAAATTACTTATTTCATAATACTATTATTTTTAAATTAGTGCTGTATATATCACCATTTACTGGAAAACATGATACTCTGTTTTAGGAATAAAGCACACTTTACTCGCCTCTTTTTGTTTTCAAATTTAGATTACTGTCCACAATACTACTGTGAATGTCCATATAATACATTTGAATTATATCTACAGGGATTTTAAACTGCTTATATACTGTCAGTATTTCCCAAAGTCTTTGCCAGAACTGGTCATTGCTTTATTTTATTACCATCTGCCAACCAGCTAGTGAGAAATTACCTGGAAAAAACATTATCTTAAAAAAAATTAAAAAATATATATATATTTATACATATATATGTATATATATGTGTGCGCACACACACATACATATATACATATATGTTTGGTACAGGTCTCACCATGCAGCTTGGACTTGCAGTGATCCTCCTGTTTTCAGCCTCCCCAGCACTGAGATTACAGGCATGCGCCAGCACACTGGGTCTCAGTGGCTCTACACACCTGGGGGTGGGGTCAATGAGGCATGTGGTTCTGGGAATTGAATCCTAGTTCCTGCACTTGCCTAAGCAGGGGCTTAGTTCACTGAGCTATCTTGCCAGCCCTTCAGTTGTGTTTTTTTGATAGTTTGAAAACATCTTAAGACTTAAGAATTTTTAGGCTGGGCATGGTGGCACAGGCCTATAATCCTAGCACTTGGGAGACTGAGGCAAGAGAATTACTGCAAGTTCAAGGCCAACCTGGGCCACAAATGGAGTTCAAGGTACCCTGAACTGTGTAATGAAATCCTATCTCAAATGAATAAAAAAAAAATGTGTATATAAGAGTTCATTTTTTTCTTACTGTTTTCCAAGAGTAACTATAAGATTTTTGTGTATAAAATCCATTACCTGAGGGCTGGGGAGATAGCCCAGTGGAATAGTGCTTGCCTGGCAAGCACAAGGTCCTGAATTCAGTCCCTGGTACCACCAAAAATAAAAAAATAATAATAAAATCCATTAACTTTTGGATTAAAGCCCAGTGTTTAAAAATATTTTAAGTTGATTTTTAATACACAGTACTAGGTTAATAATAACTTAATATCACAAAATTCAAACTTAAAACAAGAGGATCATGAATTTTTAGAATTAATACTATATCCACATGAGTTTACTGAAGGGGATGCTGATTATTATCCTTGCCAGAACATTAAAATCACTTGAGAAGTGATTTGCTTTTATGTCTTATCCTATAATAATAAAACTTCTTTTCCTTCAGCTTGACCAAGAATGTTCCAATATTTGTTTGCACTATGGCCTATCCCACTGTGCCTTGCCCTCTTCATGTATTTGAGCCAAGATATAGGTTGATGATTCGAAGAAGTATACAGACTGGAACGAAGCAGTTTGGGATGTGTGTTAGTGATGCACAAAATAGGTATGATTTTTATGAACTTAGATGTTTATGTGTACTTAGGAACTTTGTTAGAATGGATAAAAACTTGCATTTGTATATTTGAACTTTGATATTAATCAGTTTTTCTTTTAGCTTTGCAGATTATGGTTGTATGTTACAAATTAGAAATGTTCATTTCTTACCCGATGGAAGATCTGTAGTTGATACAGTCGGAGGAAAACGGTTTAGGGTTTTAAAAAGGGGAATGAAAGATGGATATTGTACTGCAGACATTGAGTATCTGGAAGATGTTATGGTATGTACAGTTCTTTTCTCCTAGCATACTCTCCTTTGTGTTGGGAATTGTGCAAGCATATGGGCTGTTATTTTCAAGCATTTCTTATGAAGCATTTCTTCTTGTCAAATACCCTCATCACTATTTAGGAGCATTGTCTCCTGCTTAGTTTTCTTATCTTGCTTTTGTACCATATACTCAGGAGAACCTGGGGAGACTAAATCTCACATCCTCTGTTTCTGCATGTTTACCAATCAGTACAATGGCTAGGTTGCGTTCTGTGTCCTTATGCTCGTGTTATAAGTTACTTAACAAGAACAGTTGACTAAACAATGTCCAAACCATGTTAAATTTTACAGGTTTGCTAATTCCTGCCTTGTGTCATTGAGCTCATTAATATGAAATCGAGCATAATTAAATTAAAGTTTGATGTAAACACATAAAAGCCTTTAGGAATTGTTTTATACATTAAGATGGTTCCTGTGTCAGAGATATATTAGTGAAAAATAAATTGAGTTAGACACTGTATTAAAACTCTGAGGCATTACAGCTAACTCACTGTCAGTGTACACACTGCTGATATTTTACCTTGGTAGGGTTATGTGTTTCTTTGACAGGGTTAATGTGTTTCTTTTTATATTTCTAGGAACTAATTTATCAGTTATAAGTGCTAGGAAATGGCTTGTGATGATGTTGTAAATATCAAATTGAAGACAATTTTTGGATGGAAAGGCATAATAAAATCATAGATCTGACACTATAACCATAGATTATACTGTCTTACTCTTTCTGTTATCATAGATCTTGTACTAGAGATCTTACAGATTGCCACTCATCTAGTTAAGCTCTTTATTTCAGTTACCATTTATTAAATGTCAGTAAAATTCACATAATTGTGAATTTTCACAATTATGTGAAATAGAATATGAAGAAATATAATTCAGAGATATTTATTTTCCCAAGCCTGTGTATTAAAATTATTGAAAGCCATTATACTCTGACTCCAAGTTCTACACTTCACTGTGAAGCTGTCTTAGCTCTGTGGTGATGAACTGGGCCTGATACTGCCTGTCTTGTCATGCTGTACAGGCCATGAGATACTTTGCTCTAGGTAATAGGCCAAAAACCTGTGTGGCTCAGATTTTGACTTGATTGATAGAGTTTGTGTCATATAAATAGTATGATCTACCCAAGGCAAATTTTAGTTTTATCCAATTTACAATTTCATTGGATTTGATGGCAAAAGTTCCTTGAGTCTGGTGTAGGAAAACGCATCAAACATACACAGAGTAGCATATTAAAACCTGTTTAGAATATTTATTTGATATTTAGAAAATTGAATTCTGTATTATATATGTGGTCTTAAGAGTGCCTAATTTTTTCTTCTCTTAATGTTGTCATCTACTGACTGATTTTCTTGTCCGTCCTGGAAAAGCTATGCAAATTTGCTTTTTTTTACACCTATTTTTCTTTTTTGGTAGTACTTTTCAGTGACTTCCAATATGATTTATATTATTATAGTAATAAAGCTTTAAAGGCTTCCTTTTAAATTTTCTGTGTGCTTCCTGGCTGTCACCCTTATTCAGCTCAGAGTCAATTCTTGAACCAATCCTTGAATTTTGTGAGAATGTAAAGGAGGTATTTTTTGTTTGTGGTTGTTAGTGTGTGTGTGTGTGTGTGTGTGTGTGTGTGTGTGTGTGTGTGTGTGTGTGTTTGAAAGTGTCTTTTCTTTTTCTGTGTATTTGGTACAGGGTCTCACTACACAGCTTGGACTCCTGTTTTCAACCTTCCCAGGGCTGAGATTACAGGTGTGTACCATTACACCCAGTCTTGACCCTGGCATGGGCCAGCACAGAATGTGGTGCTAGGAATCAAACCCTGGTTCCTGTGCTTGCCTAAGCAGCTGCTTGTCAACACTGAGCTATCTCTCAGGCCCTTTTGTTCTTTCTCATATCAAGTCCCATTAGCTGATAGCTTTGTCAAGCAGTGTAGTCATTCTGACACCATAATGTTTTGGTTTTGTGGTCCCCTACTTTCCTCCTGTTCTTTTCTATTTCTTTCTTTTTTTTTTTTAGAAAAACAATACATACAGAAAATTTACCATTTTAACAATTTGTAAGTGTACAGTGGCATTAAGTACATTCACATGCACAATGTAAATATTTTTTGAAGTGTAGTTTAAATTTTTATTTCAGTTTTTTCACAATTGAAATATGTTCTTTTGTGTTCTTTTATTTCAGTTACCATTTATTAAATGTCAGTAAAATTCACATAATTGTGAATTTTATTGTCATGTGCTTTAACTTTACTGTCTATATTTCAAATCTTTGTTGTTTTATATTAGTCATCTTTGACGTAGGAAAGGCTGAGTCAGCCTGCTATTTTCTTCAGGTGAGTTAATATATACCAAATGGAGCACTTCTCAGCATGTAGCAAGTGGGAGATTAGTATATTTTAAAGGAATCAATAGAAAATGAATGAGTTAACTGAGATCTTTCACTTGTGTTCTGTGAGATTCCTCCTCTGGATCTGAGGCCAGAAGGCCATGCAGTTAGTCTTTACATTTGAAATTTGGTCCCTAATAGTCTAAAGGGTGCGTGCAAAGTTGTGGAGGAGCCACAGGCTTGAGTCTTTACAGTTGGAGAAGTGAGTTGTTTTCTTTCAACTTACCAGCTTTATATGCCAATTAGTTGTTTTCAGTTTGTTTTGACTCAGTTCTTTGGTAAAACACAGGTGAGTGTCAGACCTCCTCCTGTTAGTACTCTCTGCTTTGTGCTTTGCACCCTGCCTCTCCATTTTTCCTCCTATTGTAGCAGGTATCTTCTGCCACTTCACGTGTCAGTGTTTTTAGAGAACAAAAGATTTCCAAGTTTATATAGACCTTTAGCCAAAACTTATTTCTCCTCCCACTTGGGGGCTTTAGTAGAGTCTGGTACTACACTGCAAAGGAGCAAATTAGGTGGAGGCCCAGACTCACTCTGTCTGTACTCTCTGATCCATAGCACTATAACATGCTGATAGGTATTGTAGCACAAAAACAATACTGTCTAATAACATAGCACTGAAATGGATATTCCCATTTCTGATATTTGTGCATTTTTGAAAGTTTAGTAATGTGGACAGGGTGATTAGATAGAGATTTCTTATGAGCTGTTTTCTTCAAGGTTGAGAATGAAGATGAGGTAAAGTGTCTCAGAGAACTTCATGATTTGGTTTACTCTCAAGCCTGCAGCTGGTTTCAGAATTTAAGAGACAGATTTCGAAGCCAAATTCTTCAACACTTTGGATCGATGCCAGAGAGGGAGGAGAACCTTCAGGTATGATAGTTTTGATACTACTTTTAAACTATTTCCTTTTTTGTAAAACCAAATTAATAGCATTTTAAATTTATTTTTCATTTTCTTTTTTGGTGGTACCAGGGATTGAACTCAGGACCTTGTGCTTGCCATTCAAGCACTTATTCCACTGAGCTATCTATCTCCCCAGCACCCTCATTTTCCTTTTAGATGGCATTTCCTTTCACCCTTTCCCCTGTTAGAATTCTGACTGCATTCTCTATAGCGGTGGTATCCATTACATTTTACAAGGTAAAAGATGGAAGTAGCTGTTAGCTAAGGTGCTTACTATTATCAGTTGCTACATAATGTGTTTCAGCCTAGTTACCTGAATCACATCAAAATCAAACAAATACTGTATCTTACAGAGGACTACAGAAAAGTTCAACACTAGTTTCCTGTCATCCTCACCAATTTCATCTACCTCTGCATTAGAGCCAGTGCATTCTGCTGTATGATATCAAATCAGGAATTAAGAAAACAAAAGCAGCTAATTTTACACCTTGCAGGAATGCAGGCTTTACTATAGAACACAGAGTTTATATGGTAGTCGGAAACCTGGAAGAAGAAAGATCAGGGTTGTCTCTCTCCATAAATCAAGAAATCTATTACCACTGGCCACTAGAACAGAAAAGCAAGTGCTTCTCAAGAAATTGTGTCAGAATTTTCTTAGTTACATTCTTCATTGCTGAGACAAAATGCCTAGCACCTACGGGTAAAGATGGAAAGTTTTATTTATCCCCCAGTTTGTAGAGGTTTCAGTCCATAATTGGCTGGCTACAAGGCATGGTGTCACTGACAGAGAGGCAGCCCCTTTCATGGCAGCAGGAAACAGAAGCAACAAGCAAGAGACAAGATTCTTTCTGTTTCTTATATTGTGTGTATGCTAATTGTCCTGGGGTGGGTATAGCACTCAAGGGCCTTAATCCCAGCATCACACTGTGTATCAGTCATATACTCTAGATTCAGATGCCTCCAAAAAAACCCCTATGACTACTAGAGGCTTTGTGGAGGCATCTAGACACAAACCATAACTGGAAGCTGCTATAATTCTTAGGAACCGAGAGAGTCCTTACCAGTATATTCCAGCCTATAGCAGTGGAATGGTGGCTTTTAAGAATTCTCTGGGAGGCAGCTGTTTTAATCTGCAGCAGTCTCCAGGGCCTCTTTTCAGGGTCTGCATTCTCTCAAGAGGACTCATTGGTCAATTCTAGTCTGGACTCTTATGGAAGAGGGGACTCATGGAAATGGAGTTTCTTTCATCTCTCTGTAGGATGTAAAAGATAGTTGTGATGCTAATTTGAGAACCCATAACATCTGAATGGTTTTAGCTGTAGAAGGAGTTTACTGAGATCACTGTTGAAATTCTTTGGTCATTGTGAAACTTTATGTTTCATGTACAGTTCACTGACCATTTGGAGAGGTGACTACAAATTGTTTTATATACATTCTTAGTCCTTGTAGTAGCTACTTGCCAGCTCTTGCAACCTCAGCCTCAGAAGGACTTCTTTGCTGGAGATATGTTTATTTTTTAAAGTAAAGTGGAAACCAAGATAATTTTCTTACATCATTTTTAGGATTTCATTTTTTTTTAAAGAAATTCTGTCAGTTAACTTTTCCTAACTCTTTATATATATAAACCAGGAATAGTTTTGTTCTCACGGGACATTTAACATGGAGACATTTAGGCTGTCACAATTGGGGCTGGCATCTAGTGGGTAAAAGTCAGAGACACTGCTGCTAAGTGTACCAAAGTGCACAGGACAGCTTCACCCCACACAGAAACACCTAACCCTAAATGTCATTAGCTTGAGGCCCAGAAGCTGTACTCCACAGCAGTGAGGTACAGAAGAAAGAATGGTAGCCGTGGAGTCAGATCTGGACTGGAATGTGGGCTCTGCCACATAGGAGCTGAAAGGTGCTGGACAACTGCAGCACATTTCCAGGTGTCAGTTTCTGTATTTATTTGGACATAATAATTGCCTGTCCTACATGATTATTGAAGGAACTTAAAATAGCACCAGCACATGTAAAATGCTCAGTAAATAGTGGCTTTATAATTGCTTGTTATTGTTGTCCTAATTCTTATTTTATTAATAATGTCAATTCCACTGTTGATTATTTTTAGGCAACTCCGAATGGACCTGCGTGGTGTTGGTGGCTTCTTGCAGTTCTCCCTGTAGATCCTCGGTATCAGCTGTCAGTGTTGTCAATGAAATCTTTGGAAGAACGTTTAACAAAAATACAGCATATACTGACATATTTTTCTAGAGACCAATCTAAATAAATAACTGCTTAGATCTTACTTTGAAGTTACTCTAATTTGGCTGTAATAGCCAGATTGTCCGCTGCCTTTGCACATCCAGTGCTGGTTTGAGAAATGTAATGAACCTTTTATTCTTCAACCTCCTGAACCATGTGGATCTGCAGATGAATACCTTCAACTAGGATTTAGACCACTAAGAACTTGCACAGAAAAACACGCAGTGAATGTGTGTCAAACCTCTACATTGTGATAAAGTTGCACTATGTACCATATACTAAAATGAATTAAGAGCTGTATGTATGTACTGTGTGTGTGTGTGTGTGTGTGTGTGTGTGTGTGTGTGTGTGTGTGTGTGTATGAATGTGTGTCTGGGTAGTATGTGTGCATTTTCTCTGGCTTTAAAATAAAAAAACAAAAAAAGAAGCCATAGAGAGCAGAACTTGCCGAGGGTCATTTATTGCCTGGTTTACAACAATAACGATATAAGTTTTTGCAAATTGTATTTGCCTCAGATTTCTCTGTCCTAATGCTTATATTTGCACAAGTATGTAAAATATGGTACCAAGTATCAATCTTTGTTAGAAATTCTGCTCTTGCTGAACTGTCTTGACCATTGACTATGACACAGTTTCTTATTTATGTAAATACCTGCATTCCAGTGGCCAACAGGCTTCTGATGCAGAACCTAGAGCCAGTTTTCAGGAACAATTGCAAACCTGACATGGTACTGTGCATCTATTCATACAACACTCAAAACTGTGAAATTATGGTTTACATGTAATTGTATATAAAGGTAAATGGAGGACTCAATTCAGTACCAGTTAGTTTGTACATTTTAGGGGCTTTTCACATTAATTGCCCATCTATGTAATTTATAGCTTGATATGATGTGTTTTAAGAATTACATAGGATAAACCCATTAAGGACCGAAGGAAGAGAAAGAAGCTTAATGTAGAACTAAGCTTTTAAAGTTTGTTTTGTTTTTAATTCTGGTCGTGGTGCAAATGTGAGTTATGCCTTATTCATATCACAGTTAGATCACCATGCTGTGACATGGTTTATCTTCATGCTGCCCTAGGGACTTTTGTAATTATTTGTTGCCAACTTGTGACTGTCTCTATTAACTTTCTTTTATGTAAGTAATTTGTAAAAGTTTCTTAAATTTTTGCTTTTGCTTATTTAATTTTGAATAAAAGCTAAATTCATAATTTTTTCTTAAATTTTAAACCAGTGTCCAATGATATCTAGATCAACCAAAGTACATATAGTAAAGAGTGGATGGATTTTATTTATGGCTTTGCAATGTAAGATATATAAGCTGTGATTTTTCAAAATATTTTTTTGGGTCAGTTGTTGAACAAAGAATACATTGTCTTATGAAGGCTTCAGGTTCTAGACCCATTCCTAAAGCATTATTTTTCAACCTTTTAAAATTCATTTCTCTTTAAGAAAAAAATAAAATTCTTTTTCTCTTTTTTGCAATACCAGGATTGAACCCAGGGCCTTCACAGGGCACTGCACCCCTAATCCTTTCCTAGTCATTTTATTATAGATGATATTTTGAGACAAGATGTTTCTAAGTCATTGAATTTGCCAAGCAGGACTCATGCTTAATGATCTGCCTGCCTCAGCCTCCCATGGGGATGGGACTACAGGCGTGGGCCACCATATCTGGCTAAAGGTAAGACATTTTTACATATAGGCTACTTGATTTGAGACTCTTCTTTGTTTCAGACTTGACCACTTCTACCCACAAATCCTCTAGCTAAGCTATTCCAGATATAAATAATCTTTTAACATTGAATGTTTTGTTGCAATTGTATTTAGAAGAGACTTGCTGAAGACCTGCTCATCATCTCACTTGAATATGGTGAGGGCTGGGGAGATAGCTCATGGGCTAAGCACCTTCCTGGCAAGCACAAGGACTGGGGTTTGATCCCCAGTGCCACATGCTGTGCAGGTCTCAGAGCCAGGTGCGATGGCACACATGTAATCCCAGCACTGGAGAGGCTGAGACAGGAGGATCGCTGTGAGTCGGAGCTGCTTAGTGAGACACTGTATCAAGTAAATAAATAAATAATTTTTAAGAAGACTTTGTTAAGTCGTTTTGTGGAAAACAAAGATTGAGATATTCTTCTAGGTGTAGTGACACACACAGGAAATCCAAGCATTCTAGGAGACTTGGCTTGGTGACACTGTCTCTAAATAAAAATACCTGAGAAAGTTATTCCATGTGAATTTCCTTGGCTCAGTCCCCAGTTCCAGTCAAAATGACATGTACCATGTTCTAATTTTTTTTTTTTTTTTTGTTAGAACCGGGGACTGAACTCAGACCCTTGAGCTTGCAGGGAGCGCTTTTTGTCCTTTCACATTTTGTGACATGATTTCTGGCAAGTATTTTATCTACTGATTTTTTTGTACATTACCACTTTAGGTACCTGTGTTCTATCATGGATTCTATCCATCAAGCTGAAGTCATTGATAATAGATTTCATAAACTTATATATACACCCAGTTTCCTGTTCACGGTCCTTCAAGGTGCGTCTTCATCTCAGGCAGTAGAAGTCTGAGCTCCATAGTATTTTCCTTAGGACCTTTCTGGAAGTAACTGAAATAACGATACAAATCACCATCTAGTATTATTATCTAGCAGTTCAGATGGGATTAAGTGGTCATATGCTGATCACTAAATATAACTGAAATAAATACCAATGTTTAGCAAGAGATTAAATGATAATTATAGAAGTAAGAAAATACCTTTGCCTCTTCTACTTTTAAAAATAAGCAAAAAGGAAAAAAATGAAGTCTAACGATAAGACAAAATTCCATTAACTGACCAGAGCTTTTAAAGACAGACAAATATGAGATCTGATACATAGGACTGGGACAAAATGTGGCTTCATTGAAATGGAGTGCTGTGGTTAAGGATCATCAGAGAAACTCAAACTAGGAAAGGGTTTGAGAACTCCTGTGTAGACTGCTTGAAACAGTGGACCATTTTGACCTCCCCCACTTGCACTATGGAGTAGATGGCCGTAGCAGTTATTCTCAGGCCAAAGTACTAAAGGTGGGTGTTAGGCCAGTGCAGGCCCACCTTTCTTCCCAAAGCTTCCAGTTCCAAGCAGAATGAGTCTCGCAGGCCAAGGGGCTCCAGCATCTGACCTGACAATGTAGACTATTTTTTACTAAACCAGTAACCCCACGTGGTTTATCTCAACAAATCCTAAAAATTTGAAGAAAATGAGCACAACAAATTTAATATACTTAGATCTGAGGATCATGTATTCTCAAAATATCTAAGAATGTATTTGCTTTTTTAATTTCATCCTCTGAGAAGTGGGTATTCATCTAAGATGGCCATTTCTGGATTGGGTCTTTAAGTTTGAGGGCCCTAATGTGTTTAAGTTCTTTATAAATTCTACAGAGCAGACCTTTGTCTGAGTGCTTATTAAGATTTTTTTGAAATTTGTGGTTGTCTTCATTTTTTTGACAGTTTGTTTTGACGTGCAAAAACTTCTCAAGAAGAGTTGATCCCAGTTGTTAATTCTTTCAAGTGTTTCCCGTACGAATACATGTTTGTTCGTGAACTCTTTGCCTACCTCTATGTCTTCAAGAGTTCCTCCTACTTTCTCTTCCAGGAGATTGAGCATTTCTGTTTTAACGTTTCGATCTTTAATCCATTTTGACTTTAGCTTTGTGCTTGGTGATAGAGCTGGGTCAAATTTTAGTTTTTGGCATGTAGAAAGCCAGTTTTTCCAGCACCATTTGTTAAAGAGGCTATCTTTCTTCCAGTAAGTGTGTTTGGCCCCTTGTCGAAGATCAGGTGACTGAGTGTGTTCCTACAGGCCTCTGCATCTTATAATCTATTCCATTGATCCTCAGGTCTATTTGGTTGCCAATACCATGTTGATTTTATCAGAGTACCTTTATAGTATAAAGTCAGGAATTGTGATGCCTACTGCCTTGACTGTGTTGGCCAGGATTACATTTGCTATTCTAAGTCTTTTCTGGTTCCAAATAAATTTTAGGAAAGATCTCTCTAGGTCTGGGAGGTATGTTGGTTAAATCTATACAACAATTTGTGAGCATGGCCACCTTCACAATGTTGAATCTTCCTATCCAGGAGCATGGAATATCTTTCCATTTTCTGAAATCCTCTATAATCTCTTTTCTTAGGGTGTTGTAATTTTCTGTGAAAGATCTTTGACTTCCTTGGTTAAGTGAATCCCAAGGTATTTCATTTTCCGTGGTGCTATTGTAAAAGGTATTTTTTCTATAGTTTCCCTCTCAGTGTGTTTGTTATTTGTGTAGAGGAATGCTGTTGACTTTTGAGTATTGACTTTGTGTCCTACTATGCTACTGAATTTGTGTATCAATTCTAGTTGCTTCTTGGTGGAATTTTTTGGGTCTTCCAAGTAAAGTATCATGTCATCTGCAAATAGTGATAATTTAACTTCTTCTTTACCTATTCTTATTCCTTTTATTTCTCCGTCTTGTCTAATGGCGTAGTTAATGATTCCAAAATTACATTGAATAGGAGGGGTGATAGAGGGCATCCTTATCTTGTACCTGATCTAAGAGTAAAAGATTTCAGTTTTTCCCTGTTCAGAATTATATTAGCATTAGGTTGTCATAGATGGCTTTTATTAAATTGAGGCAGAGGCCTTCTATTCTAATTTTCTATAGGACTTTGAACATGAATGAGTGTTGGACTGTGTCAAAAGATTTTTCTGCCTCAATTGAGATGATCACTACATCCCTGGGATGAATCCTACCTGGTCATGGTGTATGATCTTGATGATTTGCTGTATTCTATTTGCTAGGATTTTATTGAGGATTTTTGCATCTATGTTCATGAGGAACATTGGCCTGTAGTTCCCTTTTTTAGTTGTATCTTTCCCTGATTATGGAACCAGTATAATACTTGCCTCCAGAAATGATTTTGGGAGGACTGTTTCCCTTTCAATTTCATTGAAGAGTTTGAGGTCTGTCAGGATTATGTCTTCTATAAATTTCTTGTAGAACTCAGCTGTGAATCCATCAGGACCTGAACTTTTGTCGGCAGACTTTTTATTGCATTTCATATCTTGTTGGCTGTTATTGGCTTATTGAGAGTCGTTCTATTTTCTTGATTCAGTTTTGGTAATTTGTAGCTTTCAAGGAATCTGTCCCTTTCTTCTGTGTCTTCTATTCTGTGAGCGTAAAGATTCTCAAAGTAGCTATTGATAATTTTCTGAATTTCCACTGGGTCTGTGGTGATTTTACCCTTTTCATTCCTTATTGCTACTATTTGAATTTTTTCTTTCCTCTTCTTGATGAGGTTAGCGAGGGGCTTTTTAATTTTGTTTAGTCCTTCAAAGAACCAGCTTTTGATTTGTGGATTCTTTGAACTGTTTTCTTCATCTTAATTGAATTGATTTCTGTTCTAATCTTTATGATTTCTTCCCATCTTTGGGCTCTGGGTTTGGTTTGCTCTTCCTTTTCTAGATGTCAGAGCTGCAATAATAGGGTGTTTGTTCCCATTCTGTTTTCCTAATGTGTGAGTTCATAGCTATGATTTTCCCTCTGAGAACTGCTTTAATCACATCCCATAAATTCCAATAAGTTGTGTTTGAATTTTCATTGAATTGTAGATATTGTTGATTTTCTTGTTTAATTTCTTCTGTGACCCATTGATTGCTGAGTGGGATGTTGTTTAATTTCCATATATCTAGCAGGTTTTTCTGGTTTCTTTCATTGTTTATTTCCAGTTTCATTGTGCTGTGGTCAGATAACATGCATGGGATAATTTCTGTTTTCTTGCATATACTTAAGCATGACCTATGGACTAGTATGTGGTCTGTTTTAGAAAACGACCTGTGTGCAGCTAAAAAAAAAATGTGTATTTAGCTGTGGTTGGTTGGAACACTCTGTATATGTCCACTAGGTCCATTTGTTCCAAGCTCTGGTTCAGTTCTGC
>PVKA01016310.1:0-48189 GCA_004027165.1 Ctenomys sociabilis | reverse complement strand
CAGCTCAGCTTAATATTATGGGCTCACGATGTATACTTCATTTTTATACTTTTATACTTTTCTGCTGGATGGTTAAGACCTAGGTAGATCAAAACTTATATACCAACACATGAACTTTATATTTCCTATGTGGTCATTGAAGTCTTCTCAGGGTTTATCTTGTAGTCCTGTACATTATTCTGTAGTTCCTTTGTCTGTTCAGCTGTTTAAAAGGGCTTATTTCTTGGGAATAATTATTAACATGGGAAAATGCCAACTGTATAATCTTAAGTAAAAGAAGATAAGCCATAAACTACCTATACCTATATCCATTTCATATTTACACCTATAGTTATACATAAGCATACATATGTATATTTTATTTTATTTTTGTATTTTAGGGAAGGGTCTACAGGGTGTTCAGGGTCTCACTACTACATCAGACTCATAGTGATCCACCTGTTTACAGCCAGATAACAAGAACTGGGATCACAGGCATGCACTACCATGCCTGGTCTCAAGGGCTGTCTCAGTGGCAGGGCTGGCATGGCAGGCCTGGGGATCGAACGCTTTAGTCTGCTGAGCTATTTGGCCAGCCTCAGCATATATATGTATATATATTCACATACGTATATATTACACATATAGTGCCAATCCTATACTTATTATAAATGATATATAAACATTGTAGATTATGTATTATATGTAATAATTGGAAATGCATAAATAATCTCAGTGTTTTGATGATCCTATTTCAGTACACGTTTGCATTCCTTTTGGAGTTGGTACACTACCTGGCGCACCTTAATTCTTCGTTTCATTCCCTTTCCTTCGTCTTCTACTCCCACCTCTTGATCCTTTCCCATGTGAGAAAGCTCTCTCTTCCTACTTCTGATTATCTAGCTTTCATTTTGCTCTTTATGTATAATTTCCGTTCTCACACAGGAGAAACCATGCAATATTTAAAGCTGCGCGTCTGACTTGCTTCTCTGAGCATTACTGTTTACAGAGGTGCTCATTTCCGTCCCATGGCTCGTTTATCCTTCTTTAGGGCGAGTAGTTTCCATTATGTGTAAATACCACACTTTGTTTATGCATTGTCTGCAGATGGACACACAGGCTCCTCCAGAATCTGGCTCTCCTCCGCTGTGCCGCTACGGTGTGGGTGTGCCAGTGCCACTGTGATGCGATGACGTGAACTCTTTCAGGAAGACGCCTAGGAGGGAAGTGGCTGGCTCAGGTGCAGTTCCTAGTTTCAGGCTTTGAGGACTCTCTGTGCTGACTTCCCGCTGGCGCACACTCTCATCGCAGAGTCAGGGCCCTTTCTCCACAGACTCATCAGCACTGGCTCTTATTCAGGTCAAGTGGCGTGCAGTCTTTCTGGGCTGAGATGGAATCTCAGTGCTGTTTGAATTTGTATTTCTCCTGGCCAGTGATGTCAAGCATTTCTTCATGCATTTATTGGCTGTTTGTACTCACAATTTTATACAGAAAAAATTTAACTCTATACAAAAAGTTAGAAGGAAATTAACAAAATGTTGATGGTGGCTGTCTTGGGAAGCAATGAATTACTGGTGACATCATGGTCTGTTCTACCAGCCTGCTTGCTCCTCCTGGTGTGGGGACAGCTCTCTGGGAGCCTCAACCCCTTGCTGTCTACCCCTGCTAGACTGCTTTGTCCTTGGGTCTGGCGACACGGTCTGAGCACAAGGGCAGAATGGCTGGGAAGGAGCGCGTGGAGCCACGTCCCTGGCCTCTGCACTGCAGCCCATTAGCAGGAGTGAGAAGGACGCAGGAGCTTGGATGGCTGCGCCACTGCTGCAGAGTGTGCAAGGCCTGGCAAGGGACAAGGGCTTGGAAGAAGCTCCAGAAGGCAAGAAACCAGGCAGGGCTTATCGGATCAGATTCCCCCACAGCCTCTAGTCTTCCTTTCAGAAGTGAGCGAGATGGCCTTTGCCTCTGCTTCATTGTCGAGAGGCTTCCCTGTGGCCGCTGGCTCTTGCCTGGGATACGCACACAGCTGTCAGTGCTGCCTCGTCCGTGGTGCCTGCCAGACCGCCTGCTCCCTGGCTTCCAGGGCCCTGCACACCGGCATCTGCTCATTCATCGCTGGGAGCCAACCTGAAGATCGTTGCTAAGCAGGGTACACAGAACACAACTGTGGCCGACACTCAGCCTCCCGCCCCTCCCCAGGGTCGTCCAGTTTGCGTGGGTCATGCATGGTTGAGTAGTGACTTCCCAGCTTAGTACTCAGCCTGAAACTCCTAGAACCTGTTACTAAAGCCGTCACCATGTTCTACAACTTCACTTTCCCTTAAACTCTAGAAGCAAGCGTTTATTCAGTTTACTCCATCTGTCGGGTGGAAGAGGTCGCAGGAGAAATCCCATGGAAGGTTCTTCCTCAGGCTCAGTGTTGGACCTGGGAGGGTCTGTCCTTATGTTATCGCTTTTGTTCTATTCCATCAGGTGACATCAGGTTGCTGGGCAACCTCTGACTTCTGACACCTGGAGATCAAGGGAATACAATCCTAGCATCCCCTTCTCCTGTGTTGTGATGATGGGCCCAGTCTCTGTACCTCGCTGAGCTTCTGTTGCCTCAGCTGGAGAATGGTGGCAGTGGCAGTTTACGTGCATGTAACTGGGAACACACAAGTGTGAAAGGTCAGTCCTGGGAGTCCCTCCCCCTAATAGCTTCCATTAGGCAGGCGTGAATATACAGTTGAACTTTATTTTAATCCTGAAAAATGGTTACACTGGCTGGTATATATTTCACAAGAAGTAGTGCAGTGTGAAATGGATTGGCCATTTAGAACATATTGTTGTACAATAATCTCTGACTTTCTCTCCTAATAATAACTGAACATCATTGTCTATGGAAACCTGGTCTAAGATCTGATAAAACAGTGCAAGGGGTCACATTGTCTAATTGTTTCTCCATGTGACCGATCAAACACAATGTATTCCAATAGGATCAATGGATAGGATCTATGGTTCAATGGATAAGAAGATTGCGTTATCGGAACACCAAGACTGTGGTCCTTGTCACGCCGGACATCCAGCACCTTTCTGCTGGGCAGTGGAGGCACCGGCTAGACTCCGCTTCCCTGCGTGCAGCTGGGGCTGAGGAGCCCCCCTCTCTTGGAGAGGGATGGAAGAGCTTCCTGGTGCTGACAGGCTGTTGGCATTCATTGGAGGCTGCCTGGGTGCTAATCCCCTCACTCATTTGCATCTTTCTCTTTCATTTCTCCCAACCGTGCTCTGCTCAACACAGGCTGTTCGTGAACTGAAGGAGGGAAGAGTCTCTACAGCTTGAAGAACACTCACACTTCTCACACTGTCAGTTTGGGTGAAGTTTCAATACTAGAGCTGGAAGGGAGACTGTGCTTGGTAGCTTGGGATAAGGAGGAAAAGATAAACCAAACCAAACCAACTGGAGCACTATGAGACTATGACAGGACAGGTGTGAGGGAGAAATTATTGATACGCTGCTGACCGGGCACACATGGCTTGGTCTGCTGTAGTGTCTCCCTGACTAAAGTTGGGGTTTTTCTTTCACGGAGCCTTTTTTCATCTTTAAGTGTAGCTGACAAAAACTGTATATAAAAGATATCAGCTTATTTCAGTATCCATAAACGCTGTGATAAGATCACCCCATCAACCTATTCATTACCTCGCAGTTTCATTGCTGTTTTACATGTGGTGGAAACTTAGCCCTACCGCTTGGCGTGTGCTGCACACATGCAAAGTGGCACTAAATGTCATTGCCAGGACATGCACTGTCACATCTCCAGGCGTACTCACCTTCCGACTGCCCATGACGTGAAGTGGACAAGCCTGAAAAGTTTGGAGGATGCAGGTAGGGGAGAGGAAGTGCTGCATAGTGCTCCTCTCTCTCCCAAAGCTTGTTGCTGGGTGTCACCATTTCAAGGTGTCCTCCTCATGCTATGCAGTGGCTGGCATATGTCAGGAGTGAGCTCATGGTTCAAATTCTTCTCTGACCATGAGAAATAGATCCAAGGCTTTCAGCTGCCTCTGGTGCAAAATGGGGCTGCTGCCCACCTTGGAGGGTTGTTTGAAGATTAGAAATAACATTTTAAAAGTTCCAGCCATACACTTGTACTGAAAAAACTGTGGTTATTTCTTGAGTTTGTTACTGCCCCTCAAACTGGTCCTTAACACGCCCTTGCTAGCCTCCGTAGTGGCTCATGGCCAGCGGATATGTCTGGTAGTTTCTCTGTGGGTGGCTGCCAAAGTGACCTCACACGAATATAGATTTGCTTTTTCTTGCTTCAAAGTCTTTCCTACCTAAAGACTATCACAAATCCTTTCCTGAGACCTTCAGAGAACTTGCATGCCTGTCTTCACACTATATTAGCCTCTTCTCCACAGTTGTCCCCACCCTAACATGGCCAGAGCAGCATATTACCATGAGGTAGAAGCATGGGCCACTCATTAGAATAGATGGGGACTCCTTCACTTTTCAAAAGGTTTTCTAGTTCTGGTTTTTTAAACTGTTGCAACCCTGCACAGCGAATGTCCACAGAGCCACTGCTGTCAGAGGGGCACTGTGTCTGGCCTAATTCTCTGCTCAGCAGTGGGTGTCGCGTAACCCTCAGTGGCCTCACCTTTAAGCCTGGGCTCTGGAGGTGGTGCCGCATGCAGTACAGAGGACAGGCACTAGCAGAGGGCGGGCCAGGCAGGGACCTGCGCGTGTGTGGGCTCAGGTCCTCAGTGGTGAGTGCGTGGCCAGGGACGTGGCTGCCTGATGCTCATGCCCCTGGTCAGCTTCTAGATGGAGCCCAGGAGCCCCAGTGTGACCGAGGCTGGGACCTGGACTCAGACAGGCGGGGACAACAGCAGTGATGCAGAGACAACAGGCCACGGGGACCAGGCCTAGGAGAGGGGGAGGTTTGGGTGCAGCAAGGGTGGTGGACGTGGTGGCTGCCTGCTCTCAGTGGAGCCCAGCTCTGATCACTTCCAGCTTGAGCCAGAGCCTTGCCAGTGTCACAGCCCTTGTGACATAAGGCTGATAAGTGTTCTTTTCATATGAACCAGTACAAGAGACTTTCATAAGGAAAAATGTTTAAATCTGACTCCATCTTGGTCCTGGGAACGCAGAGGTGGAACCCACTTTGGTGTGTCCTGAATTCTGTATTCATGAAGATGATTTCAGGTATTGTACAAGCTGTATAAGGCCAATGCATGCCACCTTCACACGCTCTGCGGGGCTGTCCTCAGCGCAGACCATTCTTCCTGCTTAGCATGCTTTCTCTTTCCCATGAGAGGTCCCGACCCCTCCAGCACTTCCCCATGCATCCTGAAGCCATGCCTCCCTGTGCTATTTACCATGAGCTGTTTTGGTCTCTTCCTTCTTGCAGGATCTGGCTTTCTGAGGACCAGGATTATGCCTTTCAGAGGTGCCATTTCTCAGTACTGAGACCAGGCTTTCTGAGGGGAAAATGTTGGAGATTGAACCTGCATCTTCACCCTGAGGTACTGCTACAGTCCCCTCTAATGTTCTTTAATCTTATTTTGAGCCAGGGTCTTTCTAAGGGGTTGAATTGTCCAGGCTAGACTTGAGGTTGTGATCTTCCTGCCTCAGCTTCCCAAAGTGCTGAGATTACAGGCATGTGCTGCTATGCACAGTGACATTTCCACATCTTAGTGAGTAGAGTTTTATGCAAATGTATTCAAATGTAATGTAAAGTGTTGAGAAGAATCCAGGCAACAAAATCAGCGTGGCAGAGGGATGGACCAGCCAGTCTCCAACTCATTTGGTTGACTGGACGAATGCCATTGTCCCCGTCCTCTCATTTCTTTACTCCCAGTGAGAGGGTTGGAAGGAAAACACAGCAGCACAAGTAGCAGGGCTGGCAGGTGAAGACAGAGCCTCCTCTCCCCAGGACAGGGCTTGGGCGTTGCAGTGAGAGGAGGATGCAGGATTCGCGTGCTCCCCCTGGGGCCGCAGAGAGCTTTTCATAGTCATCTCTGAGCCCATAAGAATGATCAGGAGGGTTCAGTTGGACTGCTCAGCCCAGTGCCTTGAGCTGTCCTTTGCTACGCACTGGCTCTCTTGGGAAGTCCTCTTGGCTGTGTCCTGTCAGCTGCGCAGCTGGGTGGATACTGAGTTATCCTTCAGGGCAGAGGCTGAGGCCCGCTGCAGGGCCAGGTGAGCGGGAGTCCAGACTGGAACTGCAGCGGCTGCCCTGGCGTCACTGTAATGGCCCTGGCAGAAGGGTCCGCAAATCCATCCTGGCACCTCTGGAAAACTTTGGTAAAGCCCGTTCCATTCATACAAAGAGAAGCCCAAGCCTGGTTTTCCAGACCCAGATGAGAGAATTAACCTGCCATAAAACTTGCCAAGGGTAAAATATTTTATATGGAATTAACAACCCTACAATTACATCTTAAAAAGATCCTATAACAAATGCTTCTTACTTTTTGCAAATGTGATGACTGATATCAAGGGTTTTGTGCCACACAAGGCCTTGTCTAGCTTCTCTGACCCTTGAGGCTGTTTCATATTCTCTTATTCTTCTGAGGAATCTGTTACAGGAAAAATAAGCAGGTTTGGAAGGGTCCCGCCTTTACTTTTGGCTCTAGGGTGCATGCTAACATTCAGAGCAGTTGCCGTGAGAGTGGGTGTGAAGCTGGAGCACCGGAGGCTGTGCACGGTGGCACACACTGCAGTGCCGGTGCTCAGGAGGCTGCGGCAGGAGGAGCGTTGTGAGTTGAGGCCAGCTGAAGCTACACAGTGAGCTCAAGCCATCCTAAACGGCACAGCAAGACGCTATCTCAAAATGACAGGAACAAAAGCAAAAAACAAAGGTCATAGGAAGCTGGAGAAAGAGATACATAAACAACTTTAAATTTCTACACAGTACAGTTCTGTTGATCAGCTTATAGGTGATTGTCTCTAAATATACTTCTATTAACAACTAAGAGAAGGAAGGGGGATAAGCACAGTAGTTTGTGTTTCACATACAAAGTAAGTAAGAAAGCAAATAGTCCAGTGAAGAAGGCAAGAGAGAATGAAACAAGAATGAATAGTTCATTTCCTACAGTAAAAAAAAGAAATGCTCTGAGTTCTAGGTTGAGGATGTCACAGGACTTTAAAGATGGACCTTGAGAAATTTTAGATGTTATTAATGAAATAGTGTAGCAAGATGGACATTAGAATATGTTTTCCAACCATTCCAGAAATGCTGGTCCAAGTTGGCATGTCGGGCTGGTAGGTCATGCACTGTGAGTGGAGCTCAGATTGCAGGGGACACATCCTCCTTGTTAGTTTCAGGTGACAGCTCACTGTACAGGACAGATCCACTTGTAGGGAAAGAGAGAAGAAGGAGAGGATGATTTAGCGCTGCATTTTTGCAGGGCAAGAAATTCCACCCCAGCCCCATGTGTGCTGGCCCATTGCCTGGGATCTTGCTAAACGTATGACCTTCACTCTTCTGCCTATTTCTAGCCTGGATTTGGAGCTCGGTAGCTAAGCAAACTCCAGCTGGAGCTAAAATTAGGTGGTCAAATTGTGACAGGCTATGTTCGTCTTCAATAGAAGGACTTCTATTTTAAAAAGAAGATCTAGTCATGGGTCAATGTAAGGTACATGCTTTTCAGCACACTGTTTCTATGATGTAGAAACTGAATTAAAATAGACGAACTAGACTTGCTTTGCCTTCTAGACATCAATAGAGCCGACGCGGTCCCGCTGTGTTGTGAACGGTCGCGTCCCCCTGTGGGCAGCCTGAAGGCAGCAACTGGACGCTGCTGAGCAGGCGGTGAGAAGCAGACGTGTCGCCACGTCGTCCGGATGAGCGCAGATCTGTGTTACAAAGACTGGAGATGCTATCGTGCCGGGCGCTGCTGAAGCTTTCAGACCAGTCACGCTGTGGGAAGGGAGATCTTTTTGTCCCCCTTCGGCAGAAACTAGTTTATTAGTTTTGAAATTAAAACTAACAATGTGTTGGTATTAGTCGGATGTGACCTTAAGAGATTAGGCAGTCCCAGCTTTTTTTTTTTTTTTTTTTTTTTTTAACCGAATTTCTTTTTTTAAAACTAATTTTATTTTATTTTGAACAGTAAATTTCTTAAAAGCATTTAAATTCAATGTGCTATAACAAATTCCTTTTGCATTGTTAAAAAAGCACAATAGAAATTTCATTATTCTGTAAAGAAGTGACAGGCAAGACTCTTGGCTCAACACATCTCAAGGAATTTCTGACACGTGCTCTTGGCAGCATCAATGCACTGGAGCAGGTAGGAGCTGTGTTCAGGGCACGATTCACGGCTGCTCACCGGGGCCGCAAGGAGCAGGGCGGGGCCCGCAGCGTCGCTGACCCCGGGTTGTCTCAGCCGTGAGGGTCAGTGATGGCCCCAGAGCTGCCTGTCCTATCGCTCCGTGAGCTGCATGGCAGCCGCCTCGTGCTGTCCATAGTTGGACATGACGGGCTTGGAGTGCGTCTTGCAGGGGTCACTTGGAGCCTCCGGAGAGAGTTGGGACAGTCCTAGACAAGCCCAAGGAGGAGGAGAGGCGGGCCCTGGCCCTCGGCGTCTGCTGCCACGGTTGGCCCTGCCTCTTGGTCTCCCCCTGCGTGGACGGGACTCTACCTAAGTAGACTGGGGCTGGTGGGCAGGACTGTGGCCTGAGGAGATGAAGAAGTGGTGCTAGTGGGCTGCTCTTTAGAGGGGAGCAGGGACAAAAATAGAAACTCACCTGCGCCTGGGCTTGCGATGATTTCTGTCCTACTGCCCCCACCCCCTCCAGCTGCTCTGTGCTCGCGGGAAGTTATGTGCTGAAGAGGGGCATCCCACTGATGTGTGTCACCGTGGCCGCTCTGCTCTCTTCCTTCTGGCGCTGATGCTGACCATGTTTAGAGAAGAACTCGCCCTTGGGAGTGGCCTCCAAGCCCACGGATAAAGAAACGTGGTGAGCACATGGGCAGTGGAGGGCGGGAGCACGAGGCCTCCATGGGAGAACAGACAACCCCAAGCTCGCAGGCTTCAGTATTGCCTGCTTTCTCTTATGCAAGAAGCCCAAAGTAAACAGATTAAGCAGCAAAATAAAAGACGGCTGGTAGGAAAGGGAGACAGATCTTTGGCACATGGAAGGGGCCCCAGAGGTGGAGGGAGAGGGGAGAGAAGAGGGTGAGGAGGCAAAGAAGGCCTCTGGGTGTGCGCGGCTCTGAGCGTTCCCCACAGGCGTGCACTAAGAACAATAAAAATTGGAAGAAGAGATTTCAAGGATCCACTGTGTAATGTTAAGTGAAAGGTAAACAAACCCGAAATGCTGCAGTTCCCAGGCTCCGCCATCAGTATCTGGTGTGGCCGGCAGCCGAATCTCACACTCGTTACTCTTCTCTCCTCCATGGACACCCATTTGCTGAAGCTCTGGAAAACATGTGGCGTTGCTGGTCTGCTTGAGAATTATTTGTTTTTTCAATCTTATAGAACATCCTTATTTTTTCTTTATTTTTCCTCTTTTTTTTTTTTACTTTTTAAAAATTAGTGCATGTTTGCAGTGGCTGCAGTTTATGATCATGGACAGCTTGGGTATCTTTTAATCGCCTACGCCCTCCCTCCTCCTCTAGTTCCACTTTCCCCCTTCCGCTCATGTTCACATGAGAATCTGAGTCCATGTTGTGGAATATGACATCCGCATCCATCGAGGTTGTTGGTGTCTTGGGTCTGGCGCCCCTCACTCTGCCTACTCCCCTGGCCTCCCCCTTGATCCCCTGGAGCCCCTCCTATCTGAAGAGACCCAGCCCCTCGTCAGCGTAGCCTTCCTTTATTTTTCGTTTACTTCATACTTTGTCTTACTGAGATGAGAGATGTTGCAAGGTATTGAGCTTTGTGTGTCTGACATTTCATTCAGCAACGTATTTTCCAAGTGCACCAATTTTCCTACATATGTCTCAGGTTTGTTCTTCTTTGTAGCTCCGTATGCCATTACATATAGGCACCATGCTTTCCTTATCTAGCTGTCTACTGTACAGGCTGCTTCCAGGATTGAGCTGTCAGGAACTGGGCTGCCATAACCCTCGGTATGGGTGTATCACTGTAGTGTGAAGTCTTGAGCTCTTTGGGGAAGATTCACAGAGGGGACAGCTGAGTCGTGTGGAGTTTCCAACTTCAGTTCTTTGAGAAATACCCATGCCGACTTCCACAGTGGTGGTGGCACTAGTTCACGTTCCCTTGAGCAGGGCAGGAGGGTTCCTTCTTTTACTCAGCCAGGCCAGCATTTGTTACTCTTTCATTTCTTGATGCTTGCCATTCTTTCTGGCATAACACGGAACCTTAGCATTCTTTTAATTTGTGTCTCTCCAGTGCCAGAGACGTCAAGCATTTTTCATATATTCTTGGCCATTGGTACTTCTTTCTCTGGGAAATGTCTGTTCACCTCACTTGCGCGTTTCTCAGCTAAGTCTTTACACAGACACCCCAGAAACAGAGAACCTTCTCTGTAGCTTGCACTGAGCTCTGCTTCACCTGCCAAATGAGCAGCAGGAAGGGAGTGTATGGGAAGCCCCTGGAACCCTGCTGTGGAGGTGCCAGTGAGCCCCCAGCAGGGCAGGGCTGGCTTCCCTGCTGGCGGGGGACTAAAAGGAGACAAAGCCTTCCGTTTCTTCTTCAGTAAAAACATCATCTACTTTCCTCGCCAGGAGTGATTTTGTGGCACTTGTTACTTTCTTCAAGGTCATTTTCAAAAAGCCTTTCATCAGTATTAGCTATTGGGGACAAGAGATGTGGGCAGATTATCAACCGTTCACGACCACAGCATCACGGCGTGGGGCGTGTGTGCGTGTGTGTGTGTGTGCGTGTGTGTGTGTGTGTACCAGTGGACCAGAGGTATAAACTTTTAGAAAAAAACCGTCTGTACATTCATTTTACTGAGAATTGTTAGAATTTGTATTTCAATATAATAGGAGAAATAGAGGTTCATGTTTTAGAACATTTTATTATCTAACATATATTATCTAATATATATTTTATTATCTTATATATTAATATATCTAATATATATATGAATGAAGGTAACATATATGTAAGTAACCAAGCATACAATGAAATGACCCCTGAAGATTCTCATTCCTAAGGTAGGCACTACAACATTCCCAGAATTCCCTGGGAAACAAGTGTGGCTTTTCTAAATTCCTTCTTTCTGTCACCTCCCCCTCAACCAGAGATTAAAACCCACCCTGGGTTTTGTGTTTATTATTTCTGGTCTTAAAAACATTTGCAAAACCAACTTCATATGCTTTCAGAAGAAAATTTTTAAAATGTTTTATTATTTCTGGGCTTTATAAAATTGCTTTTAATGAGGTCCTTTCCCAAATGTCATGTTTGTAAAATTCATCCATGAGCCGGAGCTCATTTATTGTCACTGCTGTATACCACTCCAGTCTGTGTTTGTGCCACAAATTCTTCTTCTGTCCTGCCTGTGTGTGCTTGGGTTTCCTTTTTCTTCTTGTTCTTACAAATGCTGGGCACATTTGCACGCTCTGTGTTGTGACACAGGGTTTGAAGAGCTTCCCTCAGATGTGTGAGTCCCTCGGAATGGAGAGCATGTGCGCACTTGCATAAAAGATAATCCCCATGTTATTTCAGACTATGTACCAGGAGTGACTATGAATTCCTGGTGTTTTACACTCTTCTGGCCACTTGAATTTTTTATATTTAGCATTTTTATCAATTGAGTGGGTTGAAAATGTTATATTATTGAAGCTGTATTTATGTTTTTAAAATTTCTATTGAGTTGAATGTATTTATATGCTTTGTTAAGTGCTTATTTATGACCTTTGCTCATTTTTCTTTTGGAGTATTTGCTTTTTTTGTGTGTGGCCTGCTTGGCTCTCCCTGGGGATGGGGCTGGCATGGCCTGTGCTGCTGGGGATCGAACCTCGGACCCTGTGCTGCTTTTGCCTAAGCTTGCCCAAGAAGGCACTTTAGACGCTGAGCTATCGCACCAGCCCACATTTTTATTTCTGAATTTTAAAGTGATTTTTTAAATTCCAGATATCAATTTTTTGACCAGTTATCTGTGTTTAGCTTTGCTCTCCTTTTATTGTGTGTTTTGATTAAAATGTCTTGTGCCCTGCGCCTATAACCCCAGCTCTTGAGAGGATGTGAACAAGTGGCCCACTGCGAGTCTGATCTAGTAGTGAGTCCTTGAAAACCCTGTAGAGCTTTCCCTGAGAAAATAAGAAAATAAAAAAAATCTTGATTTTTATTTTTTACGTATCTTTTTCTGATACTTTATGTACTTTGTACTCTTAAAAATCATTCTCTACATGGAAGTGAGATATGACGTACTTCAAAATTTTCTTCTTAATGTTTGGAAATTTTTTCTTTCACAGTTTTTACTCTCTTGAATAAAAAGCTGGAAGTGATGTTCCTTGTTAGATGAGGAAATATTGAAAACGATCCCTCATGATTTCAACACCACCTCAGTTCCCTCTCCTTTTTAATGGATAAGCAGCTTCTCTTGGTAAACATTCACTGGTTCTCATAATTTACAGGCTCTCTGTGCTCATTGTCATGATTAAGGCCTAAAATGTACTGCCAAGCATCGTAGTTGGGAAGGAGGTTGGATGAGACATTGAACTCATCACGGATTTGTGCCAGGGACTCGTAGCCGGGAGGCGGGGCCTGAAGGCTGCCATCCCTCTCTGGCTTCTCCCTTCTCATGACTCCATCCTTCCCCTTTTGCTCTTCTAAGGGCCCCCCTTTCTGAACTCACCACCCTTCTCCTTGAGTCTCCTTTCTAGTCCCACCTTCTCCCTGCCCCTCCCTTGTCACAGTTCCACCTTCTCCTGACTGCTTCTTTTGTCCCCTTTCCCCATGCCTCTGCCTTGGACCCTGCCATGGTAAAAACTAAGGCCCAGAAGAAACAGGTCCTTGTTTCCTTTGTGACTGTCCAAAAAAAGAAAAAATCCTCAACTTTTGGTGGTCTGCCGGTTAGCTCAGTTGTTTAAGCACCTGCTCATGTACATGCAGTTAGGTGCAGGATTTCGTGGTTTGATCTCCACCTCCATCTGCATTACTAGACCTGAACTTAAAGGCAGCCTGAGCCAGAAAAAAAAATCATTCTCATTTGTGATTGTCAGGTACATTATTCCAGCTATTGACAGTGGCTGATATGTTTTTTTATGACATGTCTGCTCCAACTATAATACTTCTGGAGTTTCTTATCTTCACATAACTGATAGAGACCTTCTGGTGCTATACTAAACACATGCAATACAAGTAAGTGCTTTTAGATGTTTCCAACATTTAGTCATGAAAATAATTTGACTTTCAAAAATTAATCTTTTACTGTATAAAGGTATTCCCATTCTCTTCCTAGTTTGATTGTAGGTTTTTCTTTACACTGGTATTATAACATTTATTGAAATAATGCTTGAGCTGTGGATGTAGCTCAGTGGCATAAGTGCCTGCCTAGCAAGTGCAAGGTCCTGAGTTCCATCCCTGGTACCACCAAAAAAAAAAAATAAAAAGATAAAATGTTATTAGAAACAGCAAAGAACCAAAAGATTAAAGCTATGTAACATCCCAACTCAACCCCACAAATGTCTCATGGATTCATTCATTAGCTACCTAAAAGCCCCCAAAATACAAGACACCAGTATAATCAAGTACTGCAAAACAATTGGCAATTTTTAGCCAACAAATTGTGGGTTTTGCATTTTGTATCCTTTTGTCTTGATTGGAATTTTTATTTGGAATAGAAGCCAAATTTTATGAAATTAATTCTGTGCATCTTTTGAGATGATTATGGTTTTTCTTCTCTTTAAGTAGTTATTGCTGATAGGCTTGCTAGATTTAATTTGCTAATACCCTAAATATTTTATTCTGGATTTTTTATTCATGTTTATGAATGATTTAAGAGAGAAATTCTCGTGTCTTTTTCTTTTTGTTGTTTGGGCTTTTTAAAAAAATCTTTTAGTACCAAGATTTCTGAATGTACAAGATAAAGTTAAAATAATTTAGAAACTTAGTTTTCAGAAATATGGCTGTCTCGTGTCTCTGGTGTTTTCGTACGTCTTTGTCCCTGAAGGACCCACTCCCATTTCTTTAAATGATTATTTTGACATTTTCCACTAAGTCTCTAAATGTCATTTCTATTCATACTTCCTAATTTTTTCACTTGCAGTTATGTAACTTTTAAAACTATGTATTGGTTCAATTCTCTTTCCTAGCACCCTGTATTTTCTTTCATAGCACAGTCCTAGAGTTTGTTTCTTTCTGCGAGTACCTTATTAGTGTTTGTCTTCCCTGTTAGTGAGTGCGTGCGGTCAACGATCTTGTCTAGCATGATTTCCAGGCTCCCCAGTCCCTAGAGCAGGACGGACACACAGCAGTATGGCGAGCACAGATGAACATGCTAGGTGTGTAAAGGCAAGAGCTGCAGAGATGGGCTGGGCCTGGGAGTATCTTGGACAGCAGGAGGCAGGACTGTCAGTCATGCTAGCCTGTCTGCCACCAGGCAGTGGCTATGGAGAAAGGCAACTGTGCTTGGTCTGTCAGTGTGGGACCCTTTTCCTGTTTCATTTCTTTTTGTCTTGTTTCCTTTAGGCTCATAACAGAGTCCAAAGGCAGGAGAGAGGTGGGGCAGTACCCTCTCGCTCAGCCTTTTGGCTCCATTCAGGGCTTCAGTTGACAAAATGAGGCTCTCAAAAATTAGGGAGGGAAGTCACCTGCCAGGGGTACTGGCCCAGACGTTCAGCTTCTCCACAGGCTTCGCGGATACATGCAGACACGTGTGACTGACGTCAGAGCGGGCCCTAGTGCAGCCACAGTGGTGCATGCAGGTAGTCATTGGGCCGTTGTGTTTTAGGTAAATGTGTTTCAGCAAATGCAGCACAGCGTTATCAAATGTACCTGCTGCACTAATTATTGATGTATAATAAGAATTTAAAAAGATAAGTGTCACATTAGGCTAGTTTTCAGTTTAAAGTAAAATGGCAAGGACGGTAATTAGAGTCCCTGTATGCCCTGCTGGTCTCTCCTGCTGTCTTTCTCTTGTTACACTGGGATGGTCATGGACTTGATACAATTAGCAGAGCAGCAATAATTTATTTTTTTATTTTTATTTTTTGAAAGTTGAGAATGACTTTTTTTGGCCTGGCTCAGGCTGCCTTAAGGGTGGCTCTGGGAATGCAGGTGGAGGTTGGGATGGGGCGCCTGGTATCCTGCACCTGACTGCATTTGCATGAGCAGGGGTTTGAACAACTGAGCTAATGGGCAGGCCTCCACAATAATTTCCTAAAAGATTAAAGGCCATACTGTGTCCTGGTTTTAGTTTTTACTTAATGTTCTCTTTCTGATCTTTGGTCTCCTCCTGCTGCACCACATTTATATCTCCTCGGGCTCCTGCTGGCTAGATGTTTCTAAGATTTCCCTCGTTACTGTGACAGTTTTGGGGAGAAGCGGTCCGGTAAATCCTAGCCTCAGCCATCCTGGGATGTTTGGCTGGATTTTCCTTAGATGGTTTCGGTCTGTGCAGTGGAAACTCACAGAAGTAAAGCGCTGCTCTCCTCCCCAGAGCTCATGAAGCAGCCTGTCATTGCTTGCCGTGTTGATGCAGTGGGTCCTCGTGTCCTCTGTGAAGCCCTTCTTTCTGTTCCTGTCCCTTTGTGTGCAGGGCTCTTTGAGTGGTGTCACCATGTGGAACCTGTGCTTGAGAAGCAGGAAGCTGACGCCCCTCCACAATCAGCATTAGCGGGAATTGCTCAGGGTAGATTTGTACCTTCTTGTAGCTTTCTTTTTTTTTTTTTTAATTTAATTTAATTTTAAAGATTAAAAACAAAAACAAAAGCAAAACAAACAGAACAAAAACAGGGCTAGAAAGATAGCTCAGTAGGATAAGTGACTGCCTGGCAAGTGTAAGGTCCTGAGTTCAATCCCCAGTAAACACCTCACCCCCCCAAAAAACAGAAAGAGAGTAACATATAACAATACATATGGTACATAATTTCAAAACAAGAATAGCCAACTAATAATGTTATATTACATATCTTTATCATCAAATCTGTTGCTCAGATTAACACATAGGATTGCAAGATTGGATGAATAGTTGAACATTAATGCTTGCTATTAATAAGCCTTGATAAATTTTTCTTGACCTTTTTATTTTTTAATTTGTTTTAAAGAGAGTATGATAATAATAATTGATAAGACATTAGAAATGATACACAATTAAAAGAACAAGATGAGAGATATTCAACCATGGTTCTTGTATTGCACATTGCCGTCTTTGATGTAGTTGCTCAGATTGCAAATATCAGAATATACAGTTAGTCAAAGGGAAAATTTAAAATATGAACTTCTGTTTTCAAAAGACTGATAGAAATTAGTAATGCAATCATCTCAGATATCCTGTTATTTATGCATGCATGATTTTTCCCCTCTCTTTTCTCCTTTCCTTCATCTTTGATATTTATTCCTTATATTTAGTTTCTTTCCATTTTACCATGTCTACTATACTTTTCAGATTTTATTTATTATTTCAGGTTCTTACACTAGGGAGACATTATGATATTTACACGTGTGTCTGATTTACTTCATTTATGAGTATAGCTTCTACTTGCATCCATATACCTATAAAGGCCTCAAGTTTGTCTTTATAGCTAAGTAATACTCCATTATATAAAAAGACCACATTTATATATATATTCCTCAGGGGATGGGCATTTTGGTTGCTTCCAAGATTTGGCTATGACAAATTGTGCTGTCATAAACATGGGTGCAAATGTATCACTGTGGTATGAAGTTTTTAGTTCTTTTGGAAAAATACCCAGGTGAGGAATAGCTGGGTTGAATGGCATCTCAAGCCCTAGTTTTTTGAAGAGTTTCCACACTGATTTCCATAGTGGTTGTACCAGTCTACATTCCCACCAGCAGTGGAGAGGGTTCCCCCCTCCCACAGCCTCCCCAGAATTTGTTATTAGTTGATTTCTTTCTTTTTAAAAATCTATTTAGTACATGGTCAGCAGGGTCTCACGTATATCTGGACTCATAGTGATTCTCCTGTTTGCAGCCTCCCAAGTGCTGGGATTACAGATGCATGCCACCACAGAATATCTTTGAGTACTCTGTGTAGGGTTGTTTTGGTTGTCATAAATTTCATTAATTGCTCTTTGTCATGGGAGTATTTTACTTATCCATTAATTTTGAAAGAGAGTTTTGTAGGGTATATCAATCTGGGTTGGAATTTCTTTTCTTGTAGGATTTAGAATACTTCACTCCATGCTCTTTTTTTAACATCTATTTTAGTACAGTGTCCACAGGGCCTCACTCCACCGATCCTTCTGTTTTTAGTCTCTCAAGTGCTGAGATTACAGGTATGTCCCACCATGGCCAGTCTCAACTGAGTTCTCAGTGCACCACAGGGGTGGACCAGCAAGGCACAGTGGGAATTGAACTCTGGTCCTGTGTCTGCCTAAGCAGGTGATTTAATCTGCTGAGCTCTCTGGCTGACCCTTCTGTGCTCTTCTTGACTTGATGGTTTGTGCTGAGGAATCTGCTGCTGCTGTGGTGGGTTTTTCTTTAAATGTGATTTTTTTTTCCTGGTAGCTTTTAGTATGTTGTTCTTGCGCTGAATTTCTGGGATCTTGATTATTACAAGTCTGAATGTGGATTATTATACGTCTGGGTTGATATTATTGAAGTTATAAGTGCCTTGGTTATCTGAATGTTGGATCGTTCCCCCGTATTTGGTAAGTATTCTGCTACTATTTCTGCCCATATTCTTTTTACGTCATTTGTGTTAGCTCCTTTATCATCGATGCCTATTATGTTGTTCCTCTTTGCATCATCTTGCAGCTCTTGAATTATTTCCTGGATCATTATTGCTTTTAAGAGATCTTTCCTTACCTGTTCTCTAGCTGCAATGATGTCTTCAAGCTCTCAAAGTTTATCTTCACTCTTATTCCAACAATTTTTCCAACTTTTAATGGAGTTTTTAATTTCCTGTATACCTCTTTGAATGTTCCAGGCTTTCTATTTCTTTCCCATATTGTTCATTGAAGGTTTCCATCATTTTTTTATTCTCTATTTTTTATTAGTATCTTCTTTAGAAACATTGAATAATTCTTTTATCATAGTTATCATTTCTTTTGTTACCAGGGAGATTATTTCTGGTTTGATTTCCTCTATACCTTTCTGTAGTTGTTTCTTTACTTCAGTTGCTATTATTGCAGAAATTTCAGATGTGTGGCTTCCAATTTCTTCTGTGGTGATGTCTCCTAGGTTTGTTCTGGGTGGGTTCAGGGCCTGAGATTGCATTTTCTCCTTTATATTTTGTATTTCTGAGAGAACTCTTTGTTTTCACTTCTATGATACTTTTCTTTGTGAAAATTTGATAGTAGATAGCTTTATCACTGCAATCAGAACCTCTCTGTAAAGGGTCTGTTCTTTAGGTATCTCTCCTGTGTCAGACTCCTGTTTTGTGTGTGTCCCAAGATTTTCCTTTCTCTATTGATTGAGAATGAGATATTGGTTTCCATTTGGCACTATCCTCTGTCTTTTGGCTCAGAGCTTTGGTGAGGTTATTACCCAAGCAACTCCTGGTATTATTATCCAACAGAGGACATGTACTTAAGGCAGATATAGTATCCTATTTACAGTAGTGCAATTAGCAATGTTAATAACAGCTAGTGAAAATTAGAACTTGACAAACTTTTGTAGCTAGTGGTTTTGTACTTTAGACCACAGGAGCAAACATTGCAGCTATGTAACAGAGCAGATCATAAGGTGGGAATTTGTGTTTAAGTTAGTTCCCCTAAGTTCTGTCTGAGCAGCTCTCCTTCATGTACCTGGAATCTTCCAGGCAGACGCACCCAAGTTGCCTCCTGCTACCTCCGTTCTGCAGGGATCCTCCCTGTAGGACTGGGTCTCAGTCTGAGCCCCACTGGGCCTAGCAGTATGCCTCAGCTCACCGTGTCTGGTTCTACTGAACTTAGACTCAACTGGTAAGCCTGACTGCTGGGCTTGGGTCCTTCTGGCTCTACTTCTTCTTTCTTATATATTATTTATTATTTAAAAATTTATTGTAATGATATGCACTCATGAGAACTTTATAGTTCAGGTTATAATCCAGTACCTTTTATTTTGTTGCTCAGATTTGATCATCATTTTGTCATTTTAACCTTGATCACTGAAAATTCTATTTATCTCCTGTGTCATTATTTTTCCAAGAGAATTAAATCCTTTATTGAATTTCCGCAATAATGGATGATACACAGCTTCAATCCCATCTGTCCTTGTGTCTGGTACTTCTGTTCAACTTAGATATACAGGATGTATATCTTATTTATTTATTTTGTGGTACCAGAGATTGAATTCAGAACCTTGTGTTTGCCAGGCAAGTGCTTATTCTACTGAGCTATCTCCCTCGCCCAGAAATCATTTTTATAACCCAGTAACTTATTCTACTTGGTGACGTTTTCAGTGATCAGATTCAGAGGTCACAACAGTAACTGTCAGTTCAACTACACCAAGTTTTCAGAAGGGAATGGCTTTTTTTAAAGCCAAACAATGGTAAAGAAATTTTAAGAGGGAGCTGGGGTCCCTCACTTTGAAGGAATTCTAGCATCGCACTGTGGAGACGTTTACCAAGCAGGGCTCAGAGCTTGTCATACAACTTTGCACGACACATTGTAAAAAGGTATTTACTGGGCGTCATCATTGGACTGTTACCTTTAGCATTCAGTAGCTGAGTGTGAAGGGCTGCATCACAGCCCTTGGTTGGAATGCATTGCTCTTTCCACAGAACAGAACCTAAAATGCCCTGTTACGACAAGCTCTGTGGATGTAGGTTTTTAGTGTTTGCATTAATTAAAATTTGCTGCCACTTCCTCACTGTCGCTAGATGATGTCCCAGGCTTGTCTTCTTGCCTTAGTTCCAGGGTCATGGGTCTCCTTACTGGGAAAATGTGGAAATCATGGCTGGGATTTGGCCTGTGCCTTCCCAGCAGAGCCTTGAGGCATCTGAGCAGCCTCAGCGATGGCAATGGAGTGTGTGTGTGCATGCCCACCTGTGGGCGTGCATGCATCTGCGACTCTGTTGTGTGACTATCTACAGTAAATTAACCACAAATTCAGTTCAAATCCATTAGAAAGCACATCTTTCTTGTCTCCTCCCTTGTTTGTCTGCAAAGTAAGACTTTAAGCACGAGAAATCTGACTGCTGTCCACCACTCTTTATGTTCTCAGTTTCACCAAACATGTAGACTGCAGGGAAGTCCCTTCAAATATTTGTAATACATTAGATGATTCTTTCCATCCTGGTTTCTAAACTCTTCAGTGGTATACAGAATTTTTTATGCATTAAGGTTCTGTTCTGTGTCATAAACTCTGTGTTTTGATAAATGCATGATGTCACATGTCCACCATTCTGAATGCCTTCGTCACCCTGGAAGCTACCTCAGTGTCAGCCTGCCCTCTTACTGCCCAAGCCTCTGGAGACCACTGATCTTTCCACTTTTGCCTCTGTAGACCAGCAGGATTGTGTACTAGGTGTGCAGAAAGCTGCCTTTTTCACTTGGAAATGTGTATTTAAACAAGAGGCATGTCTTTTTGTCGGTTACAACTTTGTATCACTGAATAATATGCCATTTTATCCATATACTACAGTTTGTTGGCCCATTTATCTATTGAAGGCTTTTTCTTTTACATTGCAAAGGGAGCCAGATGATTTTGTGTGGATATGTTTTCAGATAAGCTGGATAAATATTCAGGAACAGAATTCTGAGTTGAATTCTGGGCTGTATTAGGCTGTGCTTATTTTCATGTGAAACTATCATAATGTCCTCTAAAGTGATCACATAGTTTTGTATTCTTAAAAGCACTGAATGAGCTGGGCGTGGTGGGGGCATACCTATAGTCCCAACACTTGGGAGGCTGAGGCAGGAGGATTGCTGCAAATTCTAGGTCAGCATGAGCTGTATAAGTATAGCGGTGAGACCTTGTCTCAAACAAAGAAGCACTAAATAAGGGTTCCTGAGCTTCAAATTCTTGTCAGCGTTTCATTGTCAGCTTTTCTTGTCTGCTAACTATTCTTCCAAGTGTGCAGCAATATATCATTGCTGCCTTAAAACAGTTTTTAGATGATGAGTTAAATCAGATGACATTTTGTATTAGGTGATGAGCTCCTTTAAATTAGCTGATGTATACTGAATTAAAAATACTTTCTTTTGAAGATCAGTGTGCACACACACACACATACACACACACACACACACACACACAACAATGTGCCACTCATTAACAACGATAGAGAAAAGAATGTGATTCTTCCATATAGCTGTATTTATATCATTTGCTTTCTTTGTAAAGTGCAAAGATTGATTATTAATTTTTTCATATGCTATTTTTGACACACCAGTTTATTTATTAGGGGCTTGAACTCTTGTTATCTTTCCTTTTTCTGTTAAAAAGCTTGTTTTTTCCCCTCAAGGGTCAACTCACGGGAAGAAAACATATTTACATATTCTAAAAATGTTTTCAGGGGCAGAGGAATGTGGAGGAACAACTATCAGAGGAATGCCTGGGCCATTGCCGGGCAGACCCAGTGCAGAGCAGGCAGGGCTGCTCTCGCAGGCAGCTTCTGTGCAGCAGATGCCCGGGAGTGGCGAGCGACCGCCACATTCCTCAGGGTCATGTCACTCGTGCCTGTGGTCTTGAATTATTTGAATGAAATATTTGAAGTTTTATTTTACCATTTGCTACTTGTGCTTTGACTACCTTACTTTCCTGCTGCCTTCTGGAAGGGCTCTGCCCTAGAGCCCCCCTTGGTCTTAGTGCGTTTGCTGCCTGCAGGGCAGCGCCAGGCAGCTCCTCTGGGCTGCGCGCTGTGCTCCGGGAACGTGTTTTGTTTTAAGGACGAGTGAAGATGTTTCCGCTGCTCTCAGGCAGACCATGCTGTCAGTCGTGCAGCTGATCTGCCCATCTGCAAAAAAGCCAGCAGCCTCCAAGAGTGTAAACATAGAAGGAGACTCTTCGGACCTGCACAGCCTTCTCCTAGCCCATGGGACGGCCTGTTGGCCCGCGCAGGGCTGCAGCTCGCATGCAGCCACACATTCCGGCTTGAGCTTGTGTTGAGTGGCGGAAGTGTGCAAAGCGCGCAAACTCAGTGGAGGGCTCCACGCGCGGCATCTCTCCTCTCCCAGGCGCTGCGCTGTGCCTGAGGAATCCAGGGAATCTGCTCTACACTGTGCCCTGCAGCCCAGTGGGAGGCAGAGGGAGGCGCCTGCATGCCTGCTGCACTGCTCTGAGTGCGGGAGGGCTGTGGGGTTGCGGCTCAGGCTGCGTGCACTAGGGCAGCTGAGCCGCTCTGCTCCCCAGAGTGGAGCAGACAGGCCCCTGCTCCCGGCAGTGTCTGACAACCCCACAGCATCAAAAGTGGGGTGGGGGCCACAGACCCATGCCAGAATGCCCTGGCTTCTGGGGAGAGAGAGAGACCTGTGGTGGAGTGTCCCCCTCTGTCCTCCAGGGCTCAGGAGACCAGCCTTTGGGTGATAGGAGCAAGGGGGATGCAAACAGAGCAAAGGAAGCGGGCCTAAACTCATCAAGTGAGGCTCCAGAGTGGGGTCGGGAGTGCTTAGGCGCACCACTGCACGTGCCTACCTTATTTTAATTAATTAATTAATTTAAATTTCATGTATTTGATACAGGGTCATACTGTGCAGCTTAGACTCATAGTGATTCTCCTGTTTTCGGCCTCCCCAGTGCTGGGTTTACAGGTATGTGCCACCACACCCAGACTCACATCCTACTTTACAGGAAGGAGGCACTGGTCCCCTCCAAATACTGGCCACTGGTTGGTGAAGGTGCCTGAAGGTTTCATGGAAATCACCACTTCTTGGGAGGAGGAGGAGGCACCAGCACAGGTAACTATCAGTAGAAACCACCTTCAGGAGCCTTGGTCTATCCCTGGACAGCGTGAGGGAGCCAGGGCTTGGCCTGCTGCTGCTGCGTAGAGCACTTCTTCATCCGCAGCCTGCTGTACAGTTGCCCAGCCTTCTACTTGGGGTGGTTAGGGAATATACAACTGTATTCTCAGGGTGGTGCTTGTGGCTGTCTTCTTCTGGCTTGGCTTCTGTTCATTCTTGGTGTGGGCTCTCTCTCTCTGTTTCCTGTGGGTATAGAAGGAAAAGAAAATGTGCCCACTGCCCTGACCGGAGCTGGGCCCCAGGTGCACATGGCCCTGTCCCCAGCACAGGTACTTCCTGGGAGCAGCGTCTCTGTGGCTGGGCTTTCTGTGGACCTGCCCAGAGTGGAGCAGGGAGCAGGCTCCCTACTGAGTACGCTCCCAGTGAAGAAAGGAACGAGGAGCACAGAGATGGAGTGCAGGGGGTGTAACAGCAACCAAACAGGGCACAAAAAGAAATCAGACAGACAGGGTCCAAAGTTCAGTGGCTGTGCTTCCTAAAGAAGCTAATGTCTCTGAGCCTTAATTTTGCTTTATAAATGATAGAACTGGTGAGAGTCTTCTTCAGAAGGCATGAATATGAAATGAAATGCTTTTCGTGGTGTGGCCAACACTGTGATCCTGCTCCGCAGTGAGGACCTGCGGATGTGGGCTGCCATGGGCTACTGAGGGCGTCTGCAGTGGGGGGAGGCAGTGGGGGCAGGGTGGGAAGTGAGGACGCAGCCTTAGTTGGGAAGGGACAGGTCATGGCATTAGTGTATGGTGTAAGGGAGGGGAGTGAATACATTGTTTTGGATGAAGGAAATGTAAATACAAATGCATGTGTATTCAGAGGAAACAGCTAAAGGAGGTTGGAGACATGGTACTCAAGTGAAACAGGAAGTCCTTTTTAAATCAAGTAGCTGTCTTTTCAATCAACTTAACTCAAGGGTTCCAAGGGTCATTGGAAAGGAGCATCGAAGAAAGGAAAGCCAAGTGAGCGCAGGTGGGCAGCTTGGTAGGTGGAAAGTGGTGGGGATGAAGGCCCAGCAGGGAGAGAGAAAAAGAGAGTGAGGAGGCAAGG
Organism: Ctenomys sociabilis; assembly: GCA_004027165.1. Taxonomy (NCBI): domain Eukaryota; kingdom Metazoa; phylum Chordata; class Mammalia; order Rodentia; family Ctenomyidae; genus Ctenomys; species Ctenomys sociabilis. The sequence goes on along the minus strand of PVKA01016310.1, from coordinate 24,217 downwards.
AGGGAAACGTAAGGGAGCTCCTGTAATGGTGGGCGCTGGCATGTTGGGGGCTTCTGGGGCTGGGGAGGACTGCAGCTGCAGCTTGGTTCAGAAGCAGAACGCCCTCCCCCAGTGGCCTTAGATGTGGTGGAAGGGAACTGCGTGAAGCCTACTGCCCTCGATGCTAATCTCATCTACGATGGAGCTTCACTGAAACATCTAGGGTGAGTAATGTCTGAATAAATTGAGGGCCTGGACCTTGCCAAGTGGACACACAAAGTCAACACCTGATAATACTTTTTTCGAGACCTTTATTATTGGCTCTTTGCGCCCAAGAGGAGCTAAGGCTGGCTTTCCACTCTGGCGGAGGCCATCCTTTTGGCTATGCCATAGCTGCGCACTTCAAACCTTTCTTTGTCTTTAAAGCCTTAGCTACCTGGTGCTTGGATCATCTCTGGTGCCACCCCTGCTCTTGGTCTTGATTCTTGGCCTCACTGTCCTCATAGTTGTACCACGTGGCTCTTTTCGGGACGGTGCTGAGCATCAGCGCTGGCACTGGGGCCTGAGGGGCCCTGAGCAGTGATTTGAGCCCATGCTGGCCTCTTCTGAGCAGACTGGGTCTGATGAAAGGCTGGGCCCGAAGGCCACAAACATTTTATCTTATCGTCAGGCCTGAGGTGTTTACTTGTGCCTGGCTCAGTCAGTGTGGCAGTGCTACGAAGCAGCTTGAGCCAGATTTGATTAATTGGTGACAGTGAATTCTATACTTCCACGGTGATGCCAGGTCTTCCCGGGTCTTAAGCAAAACTAAATGACAAAATAAGGTAGGAGAGCAAGTGGCAGCCTGACGGTGATCCAGAAGCTGTCCCGGCCAGCTGCTCGTGGATGTCATGGAGGCAGGGTGCATTCTTTTTAGGGTATGCATAAGAGGAACACTCCGCTTATGTTCCTAGTGTGCTTAAGCCATGGGAATAAGACAAAACGCTTACTCTCTCAAAGTACTTTTGGGAACTCTTATGATTTGCATTTTTGAGGGTTTGTTAATGACAGGATTACGACGAAAGCCAGTTTCCTTCTTCACAGAGTGCAGCAAGATTTTTAAGTAAGCAGGTAAATGCTTGAGGTACAATTGCTGCTGACGTTACGCTGCAAGTTCAGCTGGTCAGCTTAGTGGTACAAGCACTCGGTGTTAGCTGTGAAACACGCAGTGCACAAATGATATATTTGTTTTACCCTGTGAAATCATTTCTGCCCATTTTTCACTGAAGCTTCTCTGCTTAAGGAAAAGCAAGCTCTGAAGAAGACATTGTGCTCTAAAATACACAAATAAAATCAAATATGAAGTAAAATAGCATGTTGTATGGTCCCCACATTCATCCCCCAGTGGAGGGACTCGGGTCTTCCAGTTGTCTGAGCTAGCCAAGCTGCCCAGCTGCAGGTGGAACGAATGAGGAGAGACAGGCCTGAAATCAGAGCTTCCACTCGCTCCAGGAAACTCACATTTGTGCTCAGAAAGTAAAGTGGGGCTTGTTGTGGGAGAACTTGATTACACTGCGTCTTCGTGTGCGTGTAGAACGCAGCTCCCACATTCTGCACGGGTTGTTTTGGTTTTTAAATCAAAAAAGGTAGCATGTGGCTTAAGGACTGGTTGCAGATCTTGGGGACAGCAGAGCTCCTCTTGCGCCGGTATCTGCCACACTGCTGACAAGCTGCAGTCTTGGTGCTGTGAAGGAGCTCTGTGTGGTGTTTCTGGTGTTCTGGAAGAACACCCTGGCCACACACATGACGAGGATGAACGCAGCCACCCAGTGCTGCGGAGCACTTGGCTGCCTAAGGCATGGCAGAGTCGCTACCTGGTCCTTGGCCGCCAGCTGCTTCTGTGCTCTGCGGCACATTTCTGGGGCCAGGAGGATCTTCCAGCCTGTTAGAGTGTGTACTGCTCACTATCAGGACCTTGAGCATATGCAGGAAATGAAATTATGAGACTACGACTTAAATCTCAGTGTTTAAGGGTGCCAGGGATGCTTATTATTAAAAATCCTGATGGGAACAGAGTAAACAGGAGAGGGTAGCAATACAGGGTAGAAGTCAAATCCAGAATGAATGGGACAAAATATTCGACTGGCTTTTAGTTGCCCTGAGAAAAATCTGCATCTCATTTGGGTGGTCTGACCCATATTTCCTCAGTGTCTTTCATGGAGCCTTTCCAAGGGAAGTGTAATCATTGTTTCAAATCAAAGGTGACTTTAGTTCTTGTTATGGAACACACATGACTGTGTTGGACAGAAAGCTCTTTCCAGAAGCTGAAACACATGGCCTGAGTTTGTGCTCTGTAGCTTTCACGGGCTTGTTCTTTTCCTTATGTATTTCTAATATGAGATAATAATGAACTGTAAGTTACAATGGGAAACAACGTTTCCTGAGAGGAGAACACAGTGTGTGGTGCAGACCAATGCAGTGAGCCATGAAGTGCCCCCCAAGCTCAGCCTGCACTTTGTACAGGGCAGCTGTGCTGGGACCTGCATCTAGGTGCTACACACAGGTGGTTCATTTGTTTGTTTATTTGGTTCAGGTCTCACTATATAGCTCAGACTCAGTGATCCTCTTGTCTCAGCCCCATGGCATTATAGGACTGTGCCATTATGTCCAGTTTCAGTGGCCAGCATGGTGTGCTGGGCTGGTGTGCATGTGATACCTAGGGATCAAATCTGGGTCCTTGCCCTTACCTAGGCAGGTGCTTAGACTGCCGAGCTAGCTCCCTAGCTCACACAGGTGGTTTTGAAATCACGCCTAATAAGATACTTCAGTCATATGCATAAATTAATAAAGAGTTGAGAGGTTAGAAAGCAAGGCTTTCCTTGAGTGTCCTGTCCACTCTGAGTTTGTGTCCTGTGGCCAACACTCTAGGCTGTTTGGTAGATGTGACAAGGAAGATTCCAAGCGGGCAGTGTCACAGTCATGAATCAGGGCTCCATAACTCAGGACGGAGGGACAGGGCATGAAGAGGGAAGCCTGACACCCTCCTCCAAGTGGTACAAAGGAGCAGTCGCTGGCCGATCTAAATGCTGTGCATCAAGCAAGTGAGTTGGCCACTGGTTGCTCTCTTGCCTTGTGCCGTCTGCCAGGAGATGATGCTGTGTGCTGGTCCACATCAGCCTTGGCCCCTTGGACTGACTTCCCAGCCCCCTGGAACCAACAGAAAAGAAATCCTTTCTTTATAAACCTGAGGCTCAGGTGTTCTGTCATCATAACACAAACAGACTAAGGAAATGAGGATGTTGTTGTCACAAATGCAAGGAAACTTGTGACTTTGGAACCAGGTAACTTGTGGGGCCTGGGAGAATCTGGAGGAGGAGGAGGCCAACGGAAGCCAAAATTGGTATCAGTGGAACACGTGGGTACTTCTGGAGAGGACTCCATAGGCAAAGCTGCCACAGGGAAAATCTACAACCTGTCAGAGATGACACGAGTGGCTGCTGTCAGTGCTTCGGAATATTCTAGTGAGGTCTTGGTAATGGGCTTATGTAGGCACTGGAATCCGCAGTAAAGGCTGTCCTCACTATAAAGTGGCAAAGAACTTGGCCCATGCCTAGGTGCTTTAAGGGAAATTGAATCTAGAAATCTGGTGGAAGAAATTTCTAAGCAAAATAGTGAATGAGCCATCTGCCTACTTTTAACATGGATTTTGGCGGTCAGTGATGTCATACCATGATTTGATCATGACACCTGATCATGTGCTGGAAACGGAACGCTCAGTACAACAGTGTTGGGGACTAGATCAACTCAAAGGTGATCAGGTTATGAAGGCTGTGCCCTCAGGGTGGATTAGTGTCCACAGCCTGGCTAGTAACTAAGAGTGAACTTGTTGTAAGGGTGAATCAGGGCTCTTCTGTTCTCCAGGGCTGTCACACTCTGCTGCCCTTTTGTCCACCATGAGAAGATGCAGGAGCGAAATCCTCTAGATGTCTACATCTCACATGTGACTTCCTGGGCTCTGGAGTACTGGAAATGCATTTCTTCCTTTTCAAAGCACCGAGCCTCTGGCATTCTGGCCAGTCAACATAAATAAACTGAGGCACAGGGTGCTGAGCAGGCACTGCAGATTTAGAGTTGAGTGAAATGGGAAAATGAGAGAGTCACCCAAATAGCGGGGAGCAGAACACCCCAGGAAGAGATCATAGCCTTTCCTGGCACATTCTGGGGGCAACAGGGAGGGCAGTGGGGCCACAGAAGAGTGATTGCAGAGAATGACGGGAGGTGGGGTCAGGTAGGTGGAGGCTTTTCCTGAGGGAAATGAAAAAAGTAAGAATCTGCTTTTGTTTAGATGGAGCACTGCAGCACTGGTGTGTGACACAGATTGAGAGTCCAGGGGAGTGACAGGGTCAGGTTTGAGACTGGGTGAGAGATGGGTGAGAGATGCGGTTTACCAGACAAACTGAGTTTTTATGATAATGGAATTAAACTACAAACTTTGAGTCTAGACCTTTCACACAATGTATTAAGAAATTTCTGAATTATGTTGATACCTATCAAATATAGCATTCTGATGACATGCTGTTTTTCCTAATCATGCTGATTGTCCTGATCACTTTAGCATCTTTAGGGTTGGTATTAAACTTCAATTCGATCCATCTATTTCCCTTCAAGGTATTTTCCTAGAAGAATTAAAGACATCACACTATAGCAAAATATGTCCACTCATGTTTATAGCAGCATAACTTGTAATAGCTAAGTCTTAGAAACAACCCAAATTCCCAATACCTGAGGAATGGATAAAAAATGTGTTTTTTAAAAAAATTATAATGGAGTTCTACTTAGCTAAACAGAAGGATAAACTGGAGACTTTTACAAGTAAATGGATGCAACTTGAGAGCACGTTCATAAGTGACAGACTTGCATGTGAAATATCGTGTTGTCCCACTAGTGTTAAAAGCTGGATGAGTAAGATTCAAGAGGTATTACAGATGTTTAAGTTGAGAACAAACTGTTCAAGAGCAAAGAGAAACTCTGATGGGTGAAGGGGAAAGGAAAGAAAAGGAAAAATAGACATGCACAAGGTAGTTAAGATTGTTACATAGCTAGTTCCTCTTAGTTCACTGAAAAGAAATGCTTGTGCTGAATCTTGTTTGGACAATACTTCATGGCTATATCTTGTACCCTGGAAACTACTAAGAAGGTAACAATATACAATGTATTAATTATTGTTAGCATGTTTGAAAGTCTGTTTTATTCTGTTTTTCTTTCTTCTTTTTTAAGAAGAAATCCTTCTAAAGACAAATAACTAAAATGGACTTTTACATTTTTAGAGTTCTATTTTTTATAGTTTCAAAATAGACACATATGGCAATTGGGCAGACAAATAAGAAACAAGACTCCAAATGATTTGATTGCATACTGTGAATATTGAAATTTTGAGTACACATATTGAGCCCTCATATTTGCATGTATGTTTAATGACATATACACTACTTTTCTATGCAATTAAAAAACAAAAATATGTAAAGATGTATACATATTTTATTTTATTGAGAGACAAATATCAATGAGACAGTTTAAAAGCTGATTAATGGGAGATATTCAATAATTAATACCTTTTACATTGTTATCTTCTCAGTGGTTATCCATAGTACAAGAAGCAGACAGGATATCCTGTCCAAACACTATTAGTACACATCTTTCCTCACATAGAATCACATGAAAGTAGCTGTATATCTATCCTAACTATTCTGTACATACAAATACAAAATGGTCCTTCCTTTGTATTCCCTTCTTTGTTAAGTTCTGTGAGAGATGGGTGTTCTATTGGTATTTAAATGCTATAGGTGCTTGAATTCAGCAAAACACTCCAACACAGTCCAGCAGTCCACAATAGTAGTGGGTTATCCACAGAATTGGTTGACTAGAGACTTTTACAGCCCAGCATATCAATATGGTTTTTCTTTATATACCTTGTTTTTATACTTTTCTGCTGGATGGTGAAAACCAAGATAAAGCAAGACCTATATAACAAGAAATGTAGCTTTGTATCTGATAAGTTCGGTCTAGTCCCCTCATGATTTATCCTAAAACCCTGTACTGCAGTTTGTAGATCCTTTGTCAGTGTCAGCCCTGTGGATGAGTCATGGCCTTTGCTTGACCAATTTGCTCTCTGTGAAAGCCTGAGAGATGTTTTCTCTCCATGTGACTCTTCTTAGGTACACTATAGATCATAGATCACTTTTCTCTGTGGCTCCATAATCTCCTTGATCAGAAAATCTGGGGCACAACTGAGTTACATAATGTTACATCTTAGGTTCTCCTATGTCCTGAGTTCACTGACATTAGGCTAGGGCCTAAATGTTGGCTGAACTTGCAACCCTCCCTTTTCTCTGATTTTTGATCTGCAAACTTAGGTTGTTAACCCTCCTGAAGAGAAGCTTATTATTATGCTGCAACATATGCAGTTTGGTTTACCCTAACTATCTGTTTAATCAAACATCTGAGGCATAGCATGGAACAAGTGTTTTTCCATCAAGTATTGATGTATTTAACTTTAAGTCCTTACAGAATATGAGGAAAAAATTTTAAAAAAGGAACACACATATATTTTTACATAGAAATTTAGAAATGTAACCATATACAGCATGGTATCAGGACTGTCCTGTGACTTTTTTTACTTCTGTTTTTTTTTTTTTTTCATTTATTACCCATTAAAAAACACAAAACATTTTTTTTGTGAGACAGCATGGTAATAATTGATATGTAATGACAAAAAGTATGTATTTAGCAGACCAGAATGGCAGGCATTCCAAGCGTGACCCTTCTATTACACACTGCTATCTTCAGTGCAGTTGCTTGGTTCACAGATATAAGCACATATAGATAGTCAGGTTGAGAATCCTACAATTAACTGCTACTTTCAAAAACCTGCTGATGTTTCTCGGGATCATTGCCTTGTTCATCTTGTGCATACAAATGTATGGCTTTGTCCCTGTCCTGTTTCCCAGCTTTTCTCCTTACCCTCTCTTCCTTGTCCACTCCTCAATTTTTCACTTTCCTTTTAGTTATATTATACCTTTTTATTTGTGTTTCTTCTTTTGATTGCTTACACTAGGGAGACCATATGATATTTACACATGTGTGTCTGGTTTATTTCACTTATGAGTATATCTTTGGGTGGCATCTTCTTAAATATAAATGTGAAGGTTTCAAGTTTATCATTCTTTTTAGCTGAGTAATACTCCATTGCATAAAAATACCACATCTTTTTCCACCATTCCTCATGTGATGGGCATCTTGGTTGTTTCCAAGATTTGGTTATCACAAATTGTGTTGCTACAAATATAGGCACACATATATCACTATGATATGATGTTTTCACTTCCTCCGGGAAAATTCACAGTAAAGAGAGAGCTAGCTTGAATGGGATTTCCAGTCCTAGTTTCTTAAGGAAACTGATCTCCACAATGGTTGTACCAGTCTACATTCCCATCAGCAGGGGAGAAGTGTTCCCTTTTTTCCCCACAACCTCTCTAACATTTGTTGTTAGGTGATTTCCTTATGATATCTATTCTTTCTGGAGTGCGATGGTATCTCAGTGCTGTTTTAATTTTCATTTCACAGATGGCTAGTGATGTGGAGTATTTTTTAACATATTTATTCGCTTCTTTAATTTCGTTCTCTGAGAAGTGTGTATTCATCTCGGATGCCCATTTCTGGATTGGGTCTTTAAATTTAAGGTCCCTAATCTATTTTATTTCTTTATAAATTCTAGAGAGAAGACCTTTGTCTGAGTGCTTATTAGTTAAGATGTTTTCAAAATTGGTTGGTTGTCTTTTCATTTTGTTGGTAATTTCTTTTGACGTGCAAAACTTCTCAGTAAGAGTTGGCCCCAGTTGTTAATTCTTTTAAGTGTTTCCTGTGCAATTTCATTTTTGTTCATGAGCTCTTTGCCTACCCCTATGTGTTCAAGAGTTCCTTCTACTTTTGCTTTCAGGAGATTTAGTGTTTCTGTTTTAATGTTTAGATCTGAAATCCATTTTGACTTTAGCTTAGTGCATGGTGATAGACCTGGGTCAAGTTTTAGTTCTCGGCATGTGGAAAGCCAGTTTTTCCAGCACCATTTGTTAAAGAGGCTATCTTTCTTCCAGTAAGTGTGTTTGGCCCCTTTGTCAAAAATTAGGTGCCTCTGTATCTTCTAATCTATTCCATTGATTCTCTGGTCTATTTCATTGCCAATGCCTTGTTGATTTTATCACAGTAGCTTTTTAGCATAACTTCAAATAAATAATTGTAGTGCCTCCTGCCTTGTCCTTGTTGGCCAGGATTGCCTTTGCTATTCTAGGTCTTTTCTGATTACAAATAAATTTTAGGAACGGTTTCTCTAGGTCTGGGAGATATGTTGGTGGCAGTTTGATAAGGATTGCATTAAATCTGTATAACAATTTTGGGAGTATGGCCATCTTCACAATGTTGGTTCTTCCTATCCAGGAGCAGGGAATATCTTACCATTTTCTGAAATCCTTTTCGATCTCCTTTTTCAGAGTACTACAATTTTCCATGGAAATATCTTTGATATTTCTGGTAAAGTGAATTCCAAGGTATTTCATTTTCCGTGGTACTATTGTAAAAGGTATTATTTCTCTAATTTCCCTCTCAGTGTGTTTGTTATCTATGTAAAGGAATGCTATTGACTTTTGAGTATTGTGTATACATATTTTAATGAAGTACAAATAGATGAAATACAGATAAAATAACACATGTACAGTGAATTTAATTTATTAATAGTAGAAAATGCTGTTTGATATCATTATGAAAGTTTTGCAGTGACACTTTGGAGGAGAACAATGTGGCTAAAAATGCTTATTACCAAAAATCTTATTGTAAACCTCGGTGCTACAGCATTTCTAAAATACCTGATGCAGATGCATATTCAGGATGGAAGAGGCATCATTGGCTGTGTTTGCTACCTACAATGCTTCTTTTGCAGTACAGTTCAGTCCTTGTTTTTTTTTTTTAAATTAACTTTATTGAGAAAGAAGTAGCAATGAGACAGTTTCTAAATAGGTTAGTAGGACAGTTATAATAATTAATATATTGCATATTATTGTCTTTGTAGTAGTAGTTATTCATAGTACAAGATGAAGACATGATATCTTGCCTAAACACTATTGGCACAAATCTTTCTTCTTTTGCAGTGTTGCAATTTGGTCAGTAAGTGCCCATCTTCTTAGCTGTGACCAGTTTTTCATGAAACCTAAGGGGAAGATATTATATTTTTAACAAATTGGATCAAAAACCAATGAACTTTTTTCTATAAACTTGTTAAGCAGCCTTTTACGTGTCAATGCAATTTTTATAATAAAATTACATAATAATGGAAAGATTTCCAAAAATGTTGTTTCTGGAGCATGAATTTCTCTCTCACTCATTAAAATACCAGTTTTGATTGGAAAGAGGATTTAAAAGTGGTCTCCTCTAGTTGGTGCCAGGGAGTGTGTTATGGAGATGCTGTTGTCAGAGGAAAGGTCAGCGACGGGGACCCTCACTGCTTTGTCGAAGACAAAAATGTAGGTCATTTTGGCTTGCCAGCCCTTGGAAAGCGTCTTGTGCTGGGATGATCAACAGCAACCTATGTGTTGGAGCACGCTATCCTACACAGCCGGACCACACCGAGCCACTCTGAGGCTCCTGTCGGTGGGCCTGAGCCTCGCCCTGTCACCCAGGGGTGCGTGGCTGGGCGTCACAGTGCTGGGCACCTCAGGCAGACCTGCTGGAGAGAAAGAGAGGGATGCAGTCCTGGAGTCCCCCAGGAGAGTTTCTCATAGTTAATGTAGCTGTTCTGGTAGTCATTGCTTTTATAGATTTACTGTAAGACCTGGCTTTATTAAGTAAGTTACTATTAACATTGTATTTCTTCTGGCACATCTTTTATATAGGGCTTCACCAAACTCATCCATCATCTACTTGATTTGTGAAATATACCCAGCAAAGACTATAAACCGAGAAGAGGTGCAACTGTTATTGCTTTCATCCAACTGTATTACAAACAGCACATGTTGAGTAATTAAATCTGGCTCTTCACATTTTCCTGGCCTTTCGTAACACTATTTATCAATAAATTAATTTAGTTCATTCCTTTGCTGATCTGTATTTGCTTTCTTGGCCCATTTTTTATTGAATTAAAACTTCACCAGCTGCAGATGTGATTTGGACCTTCTGTGCGCCCCACAGGCCCCGCTGGGAAGGGTTCACTGCCTTGCCACGTGCATGTACATGCGTGTATGTGCACACATGTGCACTCGCATGCTGCGGCGGGGGCTACTCACGGGGGACAAACGCTGTCCCTCAAAGGTATGATGCTCTTCCGCAGAGGAGCGGGTGAAGGAGCTGTGCTGCTCAGGCACGATGGAGGACTCCTCTGCCGAAGAACGATGAGTGAGCTACTTCTGAGGACACAGATGGCGTACCTTGAGACTATAATGTGGCCAAGTGAAGTAGCTCAGATACATAAGCGGGAATATTACCTAGTTTCTGTTATGTGAGAAGCCCAAAATATAAATAAAGAGCAAAATAAAAGATAGATGATAAAACATAAGAAGGGTCTTTTGCAAAAAGGAGAGAAGGGAAGGGGACAAAGCAGGAACTGAGATGTGCCTCTGCGCGCATGTACTGACTCCCGGAGAGGAGCACGGTCAGCATGGGGTCCAAACACGGCCTAAGGAGAGAGGGAAGGCGCACCTCTTCCCCACCACAGACCATGTATTGTGGGGCTTGTTGCCACTGCTAAACGTGGTCGGACACCGGTGCTTTGGTTGCGAGGACAACTGAATAAGCCACCTCAGCTATGAAGACAGACAATCGCTGGCATTTGTGGTGACCCACGTCAGGGACCTGGAGAGCCACTGCTCGAGGGGAAGTACCAACAGGAAGTGATGAATAGGTTTGAAAGAGTCCAGGCGAGAAGCCAGGGTTTATTTTAGCGGATGGGTGAGGGGTCATCTTGCCCTTTCCGAATGAGGACTGCCTCTGCCAAGATCACCACCTTTGGCAGACTTGGTCAGATGCTTCACATGGCTCTGCAAGGAGTGTCGCCATCAGCTGCCCCGTGGAGGCTGACAGGAGTGCCATGCCTTACAGCCGAGGAAATTGTCTAGAGGTTTTAATTCACTGTCTCTCAGTGAAGATGATAGTTTATGCTAAATTGTCATATTGTTTTCAGTTTATGTCTGGTGTATTTTATGACTTTTTTCATAGCTTTCTCTTCATTGTAAATCTTTTTAGGAAAATTAACTTAATGGATATTTTTAAAATTTTGCTCTCACAATTTCCCACAGTACCTAGAACACTTATTTCTTAATTCCTCTACGCCCCATGTTTTTGGTGGAACCACTGTTTCAACGTTAGAGGAGCCCACATATGTTTAGGGCACACCCACACCAAGGACAGAAATTATAGAGGTGTCACGGAAGACCCAAAGGGAACCTCAGCATTGCCAGCAGAGTCGTGGGGTGCTGGGAGTGCCATCTTTATATGTGGCCCACTTAGACATGCAGTTGTCCTCGGCTGTCCTAACTGCAGCTGATCAGCTTGCCCCCCAGAGACACCACCCTCGAAGGTTGCCTGGAGTTGAATCACTGAAAGAGAGGCATAATCAAGCAGCGCTCCACCTCGCAAGCCAAGTTGCTCCTTACTTTCAGGGTACCACAATGCCTTGCACATATCAGCCTGCCCCATGAAGGTGCTGCTCTGGCACGCAGTCCTGCAGATAGCTCACAGCTGTTCTTCCTTTCCTCACCTGCATTGCGAATGACCAGTGGGAAAAAGGCTAGCAATTTTGATGTCATAGACAGTCAAGGCTGCTCTTTTGACATCTGCTGGACTCTTCCATGCTGTTACTACTGATCTCAGTTTGTGTCCCTCCAGGTGCTCTTGCTCGGCTGCATGACTATCACTGCTCTCCAGGTGCAGGAGAAGCACCTCTCTGTGCAGCGTGACTCAGCTTTGCACAAGGCCTGTGGCAGCTGTGGCAGCCAAGAGAGTGAGGCCACAGGGAGAGGAGAGGGTGCACATCCGAGCCAAGGCTTTGTTGCCCTTGAGTGTTCTGTTCCTCTGGCCTCTCAGCACCTGCAGCACAGCCTATTTGTGTTACCACTGGTTCTGGAGAGAGCTCATGGCCTAGGGCAGCCAGCGTCATGATGGAGCAACCTAGTTCAGTCCAACCCAGAGCCCTGTTCTGCCCTCAGATGCATGCACAAGTCATGCCCAGATCAACGGGTACTCATGAAGCCTGGACCCTCCAGTCCCTGGGCAACCACAGGTGCATAACATGTGATTCTGAGTAGGCAGTGCTGCGAGTCACGGGGTTCTCGGAAAGTTTGCTGTAGTGCTAGAGCTAGTTTATTAACTGAATTCCAAAAGGTCTCCAAAAGGTAACACAAAAGAAAATAAAACTTGCTGGGTGTGTAGTGCACACTTGTAATTCCAGTGCTCAGAATGCTGAGGCAAGAGGACTGCTGAGAGTTTGGGGCCAACCTGGGCTACATGGCAATTTCAAGGCCAGCCTGAACCCCATAGACAGACCTTGTCTTGAGCAAACAGACAAACAAACAACCACAAAATTTGACTGCATGGGGAACCAAAAGCAGCATGTTACAAATTTCTGTGTAAGAAATACTTCAGGAATAATAGAAATGGATTTTAAAAAATGGAAGAAAATGAAAACAGAGACCACATTTGAACACGCAAGAATGACTGAAGTTAGGGTTAGATGGAAAATATCACTGAAGCACATACAGAACAAATGCTTCGTGGACAGTGAATTAAATGCTATCTGGACAAAGATTCTGAACAATTCCCAGACTTCCTATAAAATAGTGAAGTTAACTCTTAGAAAAAGATCTACTGTGGGGGATAAAGCCAAACATTTTAAGAATTTTACCATGTTGCAATAAAAATTTAAATGGTAGCTCATTTATTCAACCCAATGATTTCTAACTTCTAGATAATAACTACACAAAACTATTATTATTAGGGACATTTTGCTTAAATAAAATAAAACGTGACTATCTGTGACATTCAAGTTAGCTCGTTTGGGATTGTGATAAATTTCTTCTGTAAAGCCAATCCTCGGGTACATGTAAGCTTTTCACTCTAATTGTGGAGAATGATGTTTAAAATGAGCTAATGTTATTAAGGAAACAAAACAGCTACTGTGTGGTCATCTCTTAATCGGCAGTGTATCCCACACACTTATTTATGATGTTTAGGGCATTGCTACCATCCAAGGCTAAGAGGACTGGAACGGTGCGGAGCTAGACTCTGCAGGCTGACTGTAGCCAGCGATGGACATATCGCCACTGTCCTTTTAGTGTAAGAGTCAGGCATGGGGCAGAGGTTGGGCAGTTCTTCAATCTGATACAAAAGTTCAAAGTGAAGTACCATTCTCCTACAGGAGAGAATATGTAAGCCCTGATAAGCGCTAGAGATGGTTAGAGCTTTGAGGGAAACCCTCAGGATGCGCTGTCCTGAGAAGGCTGAGTTGTTGTGTATCTTAGAGTGGTGCAGCACCTACGTCCTGAGTGTTTAAACTTGTATTGTTTGGTTCAGGTGTTTACCCACACACTGCCTTTTTCAGTGTGTTTTGTGGGTGTGCCTTAGCTACCCATTCGATCTCCACTGTGTTTGTCAAATGTTGTGGAGAGAGCCAGGCACAAAAAGGATTCATTTCTTTTCTATTTCCTTCCTTCCTTCTTTCTTCCCCCTCCACCCCCTTTCCATCTCTCCCTTCCCTTCCTCCTGATTTCCTTTTTTTTTTTTTTTTTTTTTTTTAAATGAGAATATATTTTAAAGGCTATATAGCCCATAGGAAGTAGGAAATAAATATTTGTTCAATGAGCCTACCAGAGCCAACCTGATAGCTCAGCAGACTAAAGCAACTGCTCAGTCAGGTGCAGTGGCCAGGGTTTGATCCTCAGCGTGCCGTGCCGGCCCCACCCCACAGGGCATGCTGAGACAATTGAGATGGGTATGGTGGTGTGCACCTGCAATCCCAGCACTTGGGAGTCTGAAAGCAGGAGAATCACTATGGATTTGATCTATGCAGTGAGACCCTGTCCTAAATACAAAAATACAGAAATAAATAAATAAGCCTACCTACCCATGCCAAGCAGCAAATTGCTGCTAGCAACCAGTAAACCCATTGATAAAAATAGACTGCTATTGTGCTAGGTGCCTCACATATCACCCTGACTTACCTTATAACAACATCACTTGTCAAGCATTTCTTTCTCCTTACAATTAGGCTTAGATAGATTAAATAATTTGCTCAGGTTCACACAGCTGCTAAGTGGCCAAGGTTGGATTCATGCTCAGATTTATAAGACTTGACACCTAAAGCCTGTCTCTTGATTCTCCACCCCAGCACATAAGGCCATCAGAGCTCCCTCCCTGTCATCTCTGTATAAGGGAGGCACACACAATGAGCGTGCCTCTTTCCGTAATGTCTTTTCCTGTCACTGAATCTGACAGCAACCTTGCAGATGGGCCATTGACTCCTGACTGTCCCCCTATCTCCTATTCTTCAAGCTCCAGAGATTAAATTTACTGCTGTTTATTCAAAGAAACGCACTCTGGTGGGACTCAGAATTGCCTAAGACACTCACTCACCCATGTATCTTTGGAGGTTTCCCTCAGTTGAAGGCTGTGGAGAAACCTCTTCCCTGTAGCTCCTCTCAGGTAGAGCCTGTGCGGGTGGGGGAGCACAAGGAGGAGGGTTTCAAGCTTCAGCATCAGATGGATCTACTCACAGATCACTGTTGGTGTACACAGTGCTGGCCAAGGTAGGAGGACCCTCAGCTAATGCAGTGCCCTTTTCTTTGGGTTCCCCAAGCCTTTGTCTTTCCACCAAAAATCTCACATGTGATGTCGTGAATGAATCAACAGATCGATAGGGATCTCAACAAGGGGGAGTCCAAACAAACACACAGATTCATGCTCATCTTGATTCTTGCAAAGAAGGAAGACAAGAGACCAGTATAAGCCTTGATTTCCACTGAGATTCTATATTCAATTTGTTAAACAAAGCAAATAAATGGAAACATTTGGTTCAAACCACTAAACAAAATTAACATGAGAATATAGTGTCTTGTTTGTTTTGAGGCAGGTTCTTCCTATTTGACTGGGCTTGAACTCACTATGTAGCCCAGACAGGCTTTGAACTCACTGCCAGTCTCCTGCTTCAGCTTTCCAGTGTGTTCGTATCTCATGATGATCATAATTTCTCAGAGCTGTCTTTGCCAAGTGTAGCCCTTTTGCTCACAGCAAGCTTCCCTCTTAATGTCCTGCTCTTTGGCATTCTACTTGATCTTATGGGGCTCTGCCAAGGTTACCAGACAGCCTTTCTGTCAGGAGTTTTTCCAGGCTGAGAGCCAGGGAAGTGGTGCAGGGTTGTCCAGAACCTCCTTAACTGTTCTTTTCAGCTCTGATCATGAGCAGGAGGGTGCAGGACATGATGGCTTATGTCCTGGGGTTTGCCTGCCACTTAGCAATACCTGGCACAAATAGCAACATCTCAGAAGATATGGGCAATCAATACCAGCATGTTGTTATAACAAATGAAATTATCAGAGATGTGGCAGTGGGACCTATTTGCCAACCGATTTGTCCTGACAGAGAAAAAGAAGACAGCCCTGTCATCTTGCCGGTGCAAGAACTCCACAGCAGTCAGTCAGCACCTGAGACTTGAACCTCTGGTCCTGAGTGTCTGCCAGTGGAGTCTGCTGTACTTGCACTGTCATGCAGACACCCAGCTGGAACACTGGGCTTGGGACAGACAGCTGCCTATCAAACAGCGGTGTGCTCACTCCCTGAGTTCTCTATCATGATGTCGCCCGGCCGCTCCAGCCTCTTCCTCCAACCTAGAGCAGTCTCCTTGAGGTGTCTTACTCACAGGCTTTCATTCCACCTAAACTGACTTAAAGCAGGATTTTCCTTTATTAGTTTGTGAAATATTATCAGGGGTTGGCACGAGGGATAGACTATGACGAGATGCATTCGCGGGGTTTTTTGGGGCCCTGGAAACTGAATCCAGGGCCTTGAAGGGCAAGCACGATCTCTGCTGAGCTGAACTGTGGGCTCCAACATGAGACTCGAGGAAGCTGACACACTGACTCAGTTGACTGCAGTTAGAAACGCTAGTTAGCTGGGTCAGCATTTTACCTAACTGAAGCTGTGTTTCCCTGGTTTCCATCTTGTGTAATTTCTTATAGGAAGATCAGGAGATTGTGGTCTGTTGCATCCTGTGGAATTATTTGGTTTGCATTTTGACTTCTCCTCTTTACACATATGATGCCAGTTCCAAAGCACCTGAGCATCTTCAGAATGAGTGCTGAGCCTCCATCTGCATGGATTCCCGGAGTGCTGCAGCACTCGGCTGCAGAGGCAGGGTGTTTCGGAGGGATGAGCCATCACCACTTTATTTTTAAAGCTCGCCATGTCAACGCTTTCCACCCATGCCTGGCTTGGCCACCATTGCTCAGGGGTGAGATCAGAGTCCTTTTCTTTCCTAGAGCAGCTTGCCATTTCTCCACACCTGCCTTTCAAGTGACAGCTTGGTGGGTGTCCTCATAAATTACAAATCATGTGCCCTGGTCCTGACGCCCTGGGCCAGGCACAAAGTTAGAAGCTGTCCTGTAATTTTAGAACACAGCCGTGGGTGGGACAGCTGGGGGAGGGCTGAACTGTTCATCAGCAGGGGTCCTGCTCAAGCTCAGTGGGCCTCTTGGCTGGCTCCGTGGACAGTTTGTACCATGGGAAAGGGAGCCACTACGCAGAGTGGAAATCAATGCCCATTTGGCAGCAGAATGGACAGATGTGTCTAGGAAGGATGTTTTTCCTTTTTAGGAGAATTTCTAGTACTGTAATCATGTGGTAAAAATAAGCTCCCATCGAACACCCTTGTTTGATTTAAAAACTGTTATTTGATTTGATAAGATTGACAGCGACTTGTTGACATCTGAATGGAATAAGAATTTAATTTATTTTGTATTTCGTATCTTAGTACAGGGTCTACAGGGTCTCACTACGCAGATCAGACTCATGATCCACCTGTGTTCAGCCTCCCAAGCACTGGGATTGCAGGTGCACACCACCACACCCAGTCTCAGTCGCCTTCTCAGTGTGCCCTGGGGGTGGGGCCAGCACCCTGGGAATTGAACCCTGGCTGCTGCATCTGCCGAAGCAGGCACTTTAATCTTCTGAGCTATTTCATCGGCCCAAGAATTTTAATTGCCTTCTTTTAAAATACTTTTCCTCTCCTATATTCTACAGTAGAGACTTAAAGATAAGAACAGCCAATGTCAGCTGCACTATAAGCAGTGTTATATCTTGCAAGAAGCTTTATAACTTATATTTTAGTGAGGGTGCACAGTGTGTTCATTAGCTGTGACTGAAACAAATCACCCTGTCTCGAAGTAAGGTAAACACTGACCATTTCTCATGGATGCACAGACCCAACAAGTGGCTCTAGACGCTGAAAGTCCTCAGCTGAGCTTGCTCAGGGGCCTCTGATCACTGAGCAGGGCTGCTGGTCTGTGCTGAGCACTCCCACACACCTGGAGCTCAGCTGTGAGTGATGTACCTGCTATGCTTTCCATATTTCACTCTCTGGAAAGCTGTCTTCATATGTGGTCATCAGAGAAGAACTTAATGGAGAAAGGAAACTACAGGCCAATCTCCCTAATGTACAATGATGCAAAAATCCTAACAAGATAAGGCGAACAGACTGCAACAAATCATTAAGAAGATTATACGCCATAACCAAGCAGGAGTTGTACGAAGGACACAAGGATGGTTCAGCATTCAAAAATCAGTAAGTGTACTATACCATATCAACAGAACTAAAGATTAAGATCACACGATCATCTCAATAGATGCAGAAAAAAATTTAACAAAGTCCAACACCCATTCATGATAAAAGCTACATAAAATTGGAATAGAAGATCTCCACCTCAATGTTATAAAAGTCTTACGACAAAGCAACAGTTCACTGATGGCTTTCACTCCAAAATTACGAAAGGATAAGGATGTCCACTCACACCACCCCTATTCCATATAGTTCTGGAAAATTAGCTGGAGCAATTAGACAAGAGGAAAAAATACAAGGAGTTGATAGGAAAGGAAAAAGTTAAATTATCATTATTTGGAGAAGACATGATATACTACATAGAAGACCCCCAAAAACTCCACCAAAAACTTACTGATTTCCAAATTCAATACTATAGCAGGAAAAAGGAAGTCAACACTCAAAAGTCAATAGCAAGGGGCCAGGGAGATGACAGAGTAGAGTAAGTGCTTCCCTGGCAAGTGCAAGGGTCTGAGTTCAATCCCCGGTTCTGACAAAAAAAAAAGAAAATCAATAGCATCCCTGTACACAAGCAACAAACTCACAGAGACAAGTTAGGGAATGCACATCCTTCATGACAATATCCAAAAATATTAAATATTTAGGAATCAATCAAACAAAGTGTGTAAAAGAACAGTACAGTGGAAATTATAGTACCCTAGAAAAAAGAGACTGAAAAGGCTGTTAGAAAATGCAAAGTTATCCTGTGTTCTTGGATTGGAAGGGCCAACATAGTGAAAGTGGTCATACGCCGCAAATTGCTATACAGATTTAATGCCATCCCAACAAAATACCATTAACATACCTCACAGATCCAGAGAAAGTATTCCTACAATTCGTTTGGAACCAGAAAAGATCTAGAACAGCAAAAGCAATTCTGGATAACAAATGCAAGTCAGGGAGCATCACAGTCCCAGACCTGAAATTATACTACAAAGCTACTATGATAAAATCCCCATGATACTGGGAAAAACAGACACGACGATCAGTGGAACAGAACACAAGATGCA
The DNA here is from genome assembly GCA_004027165.1 of Ctenomys sociabilis. Taxonomy (NCBI): domain Eukaryota; kingdom Metazoa; phylum Chordata; class Mammalia; order Rodentia; family Ctenomyidae; genus Ctenomys; species Ctenomys sociabilis. The sequence continues at coordinate 5,347 of PVKA01016310.1, read as the reverse complement.
GACACCTCCCCAAGCACATCAGCCATCTCATCTTTGACAAAGGAACCAGACATATTCACTGGCACAGTAATAGAAGAAGACAGTCTCTTTAGGAAATGGTGCTGGAGAAACTGGCTTTCCACATGCTCAACTGTAAAACTAGACCCAGGTTTGCCACCATACACTAAGCTAACACCAAAATGGATCAAAGATCTAAATCTAAATATTAAAATAAAAATGCAAAGGGCTGGCCGAGTAGCTCAGAGGATTGAGCGCCTGCAAGCAGGAACAGATGTTGGGGGTTCAATTTGTGGGCCTGCTATGCCAGCCCTGCTCTGAGACAGCAATTGAGGCTGGGCGTGGTGGTATATGCCTATAATCCCAGCTCTTAGGAGGCTGTAAACAGGCAGATCACTGAGAGTCTAATCTAGTAGTGAGACCCCGAACACCCTGAAGACCCTTCCCTAAAATACAAAAATAATAAATAAATAAATAAATAAATGCAAATTTACTGGAAGAGAAAATAGGCAGAAATCTCAAAGCATAGGTGAAAGAGGAGACTTTATAAACAAGATCTCGACTGCAAGGGAAATATTACAAAGAATCAAATGAGATCTCACCTTATTAGTAAGTTTTTACACAACAAAAGAAATCTTCAATGGGTGAGAATACAACTCAGAATGGGAAGAATTATAACCAATTGTCCCACAGAGAAAGGAATAGAATATATGAAAAAAACTGAACTGAAAAAAATCAGACCCTCTAAATTCAAGGAACCAGTATAAAAGTGGCCATCTGAGATGAATACACACTTATCAGCCAAAGAAATTCAAATGGCAAATATATACATGAAAAAAATGCTCAACATCATTGGTCATTCAATAGACACAAATTAAAACAACACTGAGATTTTATCTCATTTCAGAAAGAATGGCTAGCATCAAAAAATCAAGCGACAAGAAATGCTGGAGGGGCTGCAGGGGGACAATATCCTCCTCCACTGTTGGTGGAGTGTAGACTGGTACAGCTACTATGGAAACCACGGAGTTTTCTCCATAGTATGGAGATTCATCAACACCTAGGATTGGAGGTCCTATCTGAGCCATGTATTCCCCTTTTGGGTATTTTTTAAGAAGAATTAAAACATACACAGAAATATATGTGCACTCATGTTTATAGTATCACAGTTTGCAATAGCTAAATCTAGGAAACAATCTAGATTCCCATCAACAGAAGAATGGTTATAAAAAATATTGTTTTTTTCTATAATGGAGTACTACTCAACCACAAAGAAGGTTAAACTTTTGGGAGCTGCTGAAGCTGGAAGTTGATCATATATGGAAAGGCAGGAGGAGGCCTCATGCCGACAGCAGTCAAGCTACCTCAATCTTGAGGAAAACATGCTGCCTGGACACTGGGGGCCATTAGTCCCTAGGCAACATTGTGTCTTGTTATTTTGCAAAGGCATAAATAAACCCCCCCACTACTGTTCTGGGGCCCTTTTCCTATCAGGCTTGGTCAAACACCTGACCTCAACTACTATCTCTTGAATGCTCTCACTGTTTTCTCCTGGGGACTGCCGAGATCGAGATCGCTACAATATACTAGAGACTTTTGTAGGTAAATGGATACAATTTCAGACCATACTCATAAGTGATATAAATCAGACTCATGTGTAAACATATTTTTCACTAGTGTGAGAAATTGAACAAGGAAATAGAATCCAAAACATACAATAGATGTTGTGAACTAGGAAAAACCATTCAAAAGAAAAGACAAACTGTGATGGGGAAAGGGACAAGAGCAAAGGGAAAAATAAAAAACGTATGTACACACGAGACAGGCAAGACAGGAGCGTACAGCTGGCTCCTCTCAGTCCCTTGAAAAGCATGTTTTGTGCTAATATTGCTTAGACGCACTATCACGCCTATGTCCTATACTTGAATTAGCTACTAGGTTGACAACAATACTCAGTGCATCTGTGTGACTGTCCTACTAAGCCATTTCAAAACTCAGTTTCATCATTTGCTTATCATCTTTTTTGTCCTTAAAATTAAAAAAATGGTTGTTTTTGTTACTTGTTTGTCCCTGCTGAGACAAAAATCCAACACCCAAAATCAAGCAAGGTTTATTTCCTTTCCTTCTCAGTTTGTAGAAGTTTCAGTCCATACTCAGCTGGCTCCCAGTCAGGGTGGCACATGAAAGAGGGCAGCAGTTCATGGCAGCAGAAAACAGCAAAACAGCAAGAGAAAAAAGGGAGGAAAAGGGGCAGAGCAAAGGCCTCTCTCCCTTAATAGTACACAGGTCAGCTGTCCCAGGGCAGTGGCAGGGCTCACAGCCACAACCCCAGTACTATGCCATGAGTCAGCCACAAGCTCTAGAAGCCCGCCCCATGACTGCATGAGCCTTGGGGGGCCACCGGGACACAAAGTATAACAGTGCTTGGGAAGAAAACATGAATGGGGAGTGTTCAAAAGCCTGAAGTTCCTGCCTATGTCAAATTCATGCCCGTATCAGCTAACTTCAGGCCTCTGAGGAGTACAGAGTGATCATGGGCAGATGCTACCATGCACATGATGCTCAGACAAACTCACAAACAGTGAGAAACGTAAATTTTCCATCTGGAAATTGGTCATCTGAAGGGCTTCAGACAACCATCTAAGACAGTCGAGAGGTCAGGCATCTGGCAGCAGTTGGACTCCTCTTCCCTTTTCCTCCATTTCCCCCAAACCTGTTAGCTATTATTCTTCTACTTACAATTAGTTTATTAAAGCATTAGGACCAACACACAAAGATCATATCTTTGAAGTTCCTTAGCTGTGTTGCAATATCAATCTGGATATTTCTAGTTTTAAATGAGAAAAAAGTGAAAAGGATGTTTAGGGGACTGTTATATTTAAAAATGTGTTTTCTGGGGCTCAAGGACACAGTTGGCCTGCACTGATATTCAATAGCACATTTGTAGGATAAATTAACTGCTTTGCTAGTGTTACACATAGCAAGAGAAAAATGAATCACGCCTGCCATACAGTTTTGCCGGGTGTCTAATTTGGTCATGATGATACAGGACTTTCTCTTTTACCTCCCGCTGGAGTGGAACTAAGGCTCAGGCCACCCAGGCAAGCAGGTGCTGTTTTCTGCATGTGAAAGCAATCCCCATCCTCGGCAAGACAGTGCTGCCTTTCAGGGCTTGCTAAGCTCCACCTGCGCTGTTCCCTCAGCGTTGTAGACAGTTCTAGGGTGCAGGACTCCTCCTCTTTTCCTCTCCATCTTCCTTCCATTTTGCCAGCTGTTGCTGTGCGTCCCCACAGCCATACACTGTCTGAGAGATCTGATGCTGGATGACAGCTTAGTGGATCTAAGTGTGAGCTCATGTGGAAATCACCCAGGAACTCACCTAACGTGTGGGTTCAGAGGCCACTGCTACCACTTGCTAGATGAGAAACTCAGGTGGCACTCAGAGCCCTGTGGTGATTCTGCACCTGCTGACACTTGGGGACCCTCAGTGGAGCTTCTGTAGCTGAGCTGTGCAGCAGGGTAGCCAATGGATGCATGTGGCTATTCATTTTTAATTTAAATAACAAAATGGAATTAAAATCCAGATTTTTAGTCACTGAACTTCAAGGGCTTAAAGTGGATCCTCTTTCACCCACAAATAAAGCAGACTTTGTTAATCAGTGCAGACACTTCTATCGCCCAGTCAAGTGTCTCCCCAGCCTTCCCTTACTTTCTAGAACTTGGAGTTCTCCCAATACCTCTCTCCAGAGTGCATTGCACTACAATGCCCTTCCTCAGATCTAGGTCTGTGTTATCTCCAGATACCTGAGGTGGTCTTGGCCAAATTGGGGAGGCCTTTCTGTTTATCTCCTGTTTGTCATTTGTCCCTGAAAGACAGAGCTAGAACCGGGCAGCCCATTTCCATGTTCCACTAACAGATGCCTCAATTTGCACACTGTGTCTAAAAATAACATTAATTCCCATGATTAAAATTGGGTTATTTTACAGAAAAATTCAAAATTGTCTATTTCTCTCAAGAAACTGGAACATATGTCGAATCTACATTGAAGTAGCTTTGCCCTGTAGCTGGACTCCTGTCCATGTTCCGTCAGACCCTTCGAGGGTGTTTTCTCCTGGGGCTCCCTGCCTTGCTCCCCACTTGAGCTGGAATCTGATGCTACAGGCTGTGTGTCCCTCACTCCTCACTTCAGGGGCTACTGAGGTCTTCAGCATCTTTAAGAACAGCCCCCAACTACCACTCTGACCACAGCTAGGGTAGTTTGCAGTTCCTTGGCACAACAGGTTTTTGAAGGGACTTTTACTGAGCTGCCTACAGAAAGCAGAAGGCCTGTAAAGCTCTCATCTCCTGGGTGGGACCCAGGAGCACCATCCCATGTGGGACCTATGGCACAGCCTTCCACCTGAAGGGTGGGGCCTGTGTGTCTTCCGGCAGGAATGGCTCGTCATCAAGAGCACTTCCCCCAAACCTAGGTTGGCTCCCTTAGGTCCTGGTAGAGAGCACAGAAGCCTAACAGGGATGTGTGCTAACGAAATTTGAACAATAGAGTCAAGCTGGGACATACCACATTTGCTCAAACCACTGTTTTGTGAAATGCAGAACTTTTCTTTTGAATTGAAAATCTCTCTGGAGTCTGCTTTTATTTTAGATTAGTGGCTTCAATTTTCATCATGAAAGCACTTACTTGGGGTTTTATTGTCTTCTATGAGGCCATACGAAACATCTCATGATAGATAAAGGAAAGAAAACCAGGAGCACAAAGCATGCAGTGTCAGCAGTGGAGCAGAGGTCAGCTCCGGAGAGAGGTACAGCCACAGATGAAGGTCAGGCTGATCCCTCTGCGTGGCTGGTCGAGGCTACCCAGGCCTTGGGATGCTCCTTCTACTATGTTTAATGGGAAGGTAGAGTCACACACACACACACACACACACACACACACACACACACACACACACCAGGGGAAAAGCAATCTTTAAAATTAAAATGCAGGGCATTCAAGAATATTTTCCTTGGGAGATAACTTTAGAGCTAGGTTTTTAGAATTCACTTGGGAGACAAGCAACAGAAAGCACTTAGTTCTCCAGGTAGTTGTTCTGAACTTCACCACAAGTGTGTCTTTTCCTCTAGTTCAAGCCATTTACTGGCTCCTGTGTTTGCACTCTGGAGTCTCTCCATGGCCCTAATGCACCTCTGTGCCTGCGCTTCTGCTCCGTTTGCACATCCCGTGCCTGCGCTTGTGCTCCGTTTGCGTGTCCCGTGCCTGCGCTTCTGCTCCGTTTGCGTGTCCCGTGCCTGCGCTTGTGCTCCGTTTGCGTGTCCCGTGCCTGCGCTTCTGCTCCGTTTGCGTGTCCC